>JAXLNO010005561.1:446280-511280 GCA_038087875.1 Malacoraja senta | reverse complement strand
AATCTCACAGCACAGAAACAGGCCCATTGTCCACCATGGCAGCTATCTACACGAGACCCATTTACCCACATTAGATTTGTAGCCTTCAGTGCTCTTGCGATTCAAGTGTTTGTCCAAAATCCTCTTAAACGTTGTGACAGAATCTGCCTTCACCAACTCTTCACATCTTCCTGCATTTCAGACTCCAATCAAATTCTCCTTCAGATTCCCTCTGTAGAAGCCATTTAGCTTAGAAAGTTTATTATAATCATGTCGGGTTACCTTTAATTTTTATCTGCCTGTAATTATGTGGGTGGGATTTATACGTAGTCTGGGGCGTGTTCATAGCTGGGATTTGGCGCAGACTCTCAGATAGTTTAGTTTAGTTCGATGAAGACTAATGGGACGATATAGTTTTGGACCATGATCACGTCATGATCACGAGCATGAATGAAACCTATATATGTTGGAAGGCGATGTACTTATGCAAGAAGACTTTTTTTGAGTGACTACTGTTTTGTACTACTACAATAAAGAAACTATTAATCAAGAGACTGTTTTTGGAATATTCATCTTTCGAAGGCTTTGAATGTCTCGTGGAGAGCTCATGGAATGTGTAAGACTTCCTTCTGAACCATGGTCAGCAAATGTGTGACCATCGGGGGCTAAAACCTTGAGAGGTCGTGAAGACTGTCACTACACCCTCCAAACCTACTAGCACCCTTAAACCCATGTCCTCTTGTCGCAGACAACTTGAACTTTTTTTCTCCTCTCTGTCCAGGATTATGAAGAACAATGATGGCTCAAATTATCATGTGAGGTCAATGTAGTCACCAGTTAACAGAAGTTCAAGCCTAAAGTGTGGCTGGGTTATGCTACCCAGAGTAGCACCGACAATCAAATAAATCACCAACAGCTTCCTGGTTTGTAAATTCTTCCTCAAAAGAGTCTTTTAAAATCCTTGTTTTCTTGGTGGGGGGGGGGGGGAGGGGGTCAGACAAATTAAACCTTATAAGATCATTCGTGTTCCTAAGTGAAAGGAGCAGAAATAGGCCACTCTTTTTTTTCTTCTTTTTTAAAATATTAATATTTTATTAGAAGTAAGTACAATCATATGGCACCAAAGTGCCTAATATATATTGACATAATACATTTTATGTACAGCTTCTGTTTTTTTTTTTTATAATGAAGAAGAAAATAGGGAATAGATAATAAAAGATAGAGAAACGTGTGATATATAGTGTGTGAAAAAGAAAAAAGGGTGAAAGAAGAAAAGTGAAGAAAAGAAGATAGAAAGTAACAGAGTAGAAAGTTTAAAAAAAATTAAGGAGATCATTATTTATAATCTTGACCATCCCTCCCTCACCCAGTCCTGGAACAGTTAGCTTCTACAATTGTGTTGCACCATATGCTTCCAAAAAGACGACAAATGGAGACCAACTCGTTAAGAATTGGTCTGATTTATCTATTAGGAGCAATCGCATTTCCTCAAGGTGTGCGGTGTCGAACATGCTTGAAATCCACATTTTAAGCGTTGGTATTGGTGTATTTTTCCAAAATTTAAGTATTAGTTTTTTTACTTACAGTTTGTATGTTCTTCCTGTGACCATGTGGGTTTTCTCCGGGTGTTCCAGTATCCTACATTCAAAAAAACGTGCAGGTTTGTGGGTTTATTGGCTCCTGTAAATAGCCTCCTAGTGCGTAGAATGCTAAAAGTGGGATAACATAGAACTCGTGTGAACGTGTGATCGATAGTCAGCGTGGATTCAGTGGGTCGTAGGCTTGTTCCCACGTTGTACCTCTAAAATGATTTTAAAAACGTTTAAAAATAGTTACTATGTGTACGAAAGGGTGTGAGAAAGAGAGGGAGTGTGAGACAAGGTGCCTGTAAAAGAGGGAATGTGTAAAGAATGAGTTTGCGTGTGAGTGAGAGAGAGGGAACAAAGCAAACAAGTGGGAAAAGAAAGTTAGGATGGGAAAGAAAGAAGGAAAGAGGGTGAGAGTGAGGTAGCAGGAGAAAGGGCTTTGGGGAAGAGAAAAGGAATGTGAGAGAGGGCTTGTACAAGGGAGGGGTGGGAGAAAGAGTGCGCTGAGAAGCGAGACAGAGAGAGGGGGGGAAGAGGGTGTGTGCAAGAGAGAGGGGTGGGAAAAAGAGAGAAAGTGCAAGACGCCAAAAGAAGGAAAGGTACAGATGCTGAAAATCTGAAAAACCCCATTAATGATGGAAACTCAGCATCTATGAAAAGAAAAAGAGATATCGCTTTGGGATAATGACCTTCAATCATGAACTCAATCATAATTTGAGTTACAGAGAATTGGGAGAGATAGCGGTGAAACTGAATGGCACTGGTGATGTGGTGGGGACTGAGAGAGGGTGGGGAAAACTTGCTAAATGCAGCTGATCTATCTGAAGGAGGAGCTCAAGCAGAGGAGAGAGTAAATCAGTGCCAGAACTGTGAGACATAAAGCACTGCAGGAGCTGTTTGGCGTCGCGTAAGTGACGTCATCAGAAATCGCCGCGTAAATTTGGGAGTTTAACGGGAGTTTTAAATGAGCAAACGGAAACGTTCATGAGGACCCAAGAAAACTACTATCAGTCTCCAGCTTCAGGGTGCTTTGGAAACTCTGCAATCGACAGCAGAAAGCTCAGAAGAAGAGCCTTACTCCCAAGGTTCTGTGTTTGAAATGGCTGCAAAAGGAGAGATAAAGGAGAAGGAGATGAAGCAATGGGAACAGTCGGTAAGAAGTAATATTACTAAGGATGTTTCCCAAATGCTAGCAGACATGAATACTACATTGGAGAAAATGGAGAGTAATCTTTCCCAAAAAATTGATACTGCTTGTGTTGAATTAAAGGAGCTGAAGAGGCAGTTTAAGGAGCTTGATAAAAAATTAACGGGAGAAGGTTCCATAATGGAAAAAGACTATAATAAGAAATTTGAGAAAGTGTGTGAGAAAATGAAAAAGTCTGATAAGCTGATGGAAGATATGGAGACTGTAATGAAAGAGATGGTTTTGGAAATATCGAATCTGAAAAAAAGTACAAAAATCTAAGGGGGAGCAACTCGTTAAAATGACTGATAAATGTTTGGACTTGGAGGCGAGATCGCGAAGGCAGAATTTAAGAATTGTTGGAGTAAAGGAAGGACGAGAGGGACGTGGAACTCAAACACATAATTTAGTTGCTGACTTACTTAAAGAAGTTTTTAAACTGCCAGAAAACCCGAGAATAGATGTTGCTCACCGGGTTGGACGCTTTCCAAAAGGGATAAATGCTCCCCCAAGACAGATAATTGTGAAATTCCTCGACATTTCTTCACTGGAAAATATATTGAAGAAGATTATCCACGGGGAGAATCTTACATATTCTGGGGATAATATTAGATTCTTCCATGATTATCCCCCTGAAGTCGTCCAAAAAAGGATCTTGTTTACAAAGACAAGAAATATTCTGAAAGGAATACCCCAAGTGAGATATGGGGTGGTTTATCCTGCAAAAATGAAGATTACTTATAAGGCTATTGAACGCTAATTTATGGACCCTGAAATGGCTTTTAATTACGCACAAAATATCGTAAAGAAAACAGTGGATGAAGATGATGAGGAGGAAGAGGAGGAGGAAAATAAAACTTTTTAACACAAGACTTTGCTCTAATTAAGATGGCGGAACTTTTCCAGACAGTTACCAGACATGCTTATCTGTCTGGAATGTGTTTTCGAGCGTACAGTCCATGTTTCACCTTGAATGGAAAACTTAAAGATAAACAAAAGGAAGTCGAAGATACAGAATTAATGAGGGAATTAATGAGGGACATGGAATGAAACTTAACGGACTGGAATATAAAAATCTGTTGATTTAAGAAAATCTTTAATTACTATATTTTAATAATAAATAATCAATTAATCTAACAAACTTAATAATACTAATTATCTGTTAATGTAAGCTGCAAATATGAAGCGGGGAAGGAGATAATGGGAGTGTATATAAAATTGATTAAATAAATTTAAACTAGTTTAAGGGAAATGAACTAATATTGATGACATATACTAATATATAGTAATTAACTAAAATGTTCATAATAATACTAACAAAATATTACTGTGTGTGAAGGAGGCAGGAGCATCATACACTTGGAAAAGATCCAGATGCGTGGCTTTGTTTAACCCCTTGGAACCTGCTTGTATTAAAGATAAAGAATGGGATATAATGTAATAACTTTGGGGGGATAATGTTTAATTTACATATGGTAAAGTTTAGAATAGATTAATGTTAGATAAATTGGAAGGCATATATACTTATAGAACTGAACATACGTTATGTTTTATTTTTATTTTTTATTTTTTACCTCTCTTTCTGAATTGTTTCTGTTTTTATTTGCTCTGGTTGGATAAATTTAAAAAAATATATATGAAACGTTCCGCACCCTCTCACGAGACTCTGTTAAGGGGACGGAGCTCAATGTACAACAACATCAATGGAAGTCCATAAATTTTTCGCCACCTTAGGTGGCTTCTCGTTTTCAAGGTATCGTCTCTTAGATACCTTAACATCACTTTTTTTTAAAATCACTATCAAGATTCTTATTTGTTATTTTTTAAAATTAATTTCACAACACATTCTTTCTTTTTTTTCTTATTAAGGTATCATAGAGGAAGGAGATGTAACATAAATGTAAAAGTTTGGACGACCACCCAACACCCAGTTCTGAGGTGTTTGGTTGCACCATATGAGTCAAAAACACTAAACTGATATATAATGCAAGACGATAAACAAATAAAGAATGGAGGAATTACATTCTGCAGTTGGAATATAAGGGGTGCCAATGAACCAATTAAGAGGGGGAAATTTTTTGCCCAATTAAAATCATTAAATTCTGACATCATTTTTTTGCAGGAAACACACATGAAACAACAAACACAGATGAGATTGAAGGCAAACTGGATAGGTCAAACATATTCTTCTTCATTTACTTCTAAATCTAGAGGTACGGCTATTATTATTCGGAAAGGTATACCATTTAAATTAAAGAATACTATTTTAGATAAAGAGGGAAGGTATATTATAGTTTTGGGAGAAATTTATTCAACCCCACTGACTATGATAAATATTTACGCTCCGAATTTTGACAACCCCCAATTTTTAAATAAAATTATAGATATAATATCAGAGTTTAATGACCAAAATGTAATAATAGGGGGGACTTCAATGGCGTTTTAGATCCATATTTAGACAAATCAATAAAACAAAGGAGGGGTAATTTAAAATCTAAGTAGTGAACTTCTAAATACATATATAAAAAATACTAATATAACAGATGTATGGAGAACTGCTAATCCAACTGGAAGGGAATATTCGTTTTATTCATCGGTACATAAAACTTATTCACGACTTGATTATTTTTTAGTGGATACAAAATTAATTCCATATACAATTAATCCTAAATACCACAATAGTATTATTTCCGATCATTCCCCATTGACTTTTCTATTAAAATGTGAGGGAATGCCGGGTAAGAATTCTTTCTGGAGGTTTAACACACAAATCCTAAACAACCCACAAGGTTATAAATATTTAAAACAACAATTGAATTTTTTTTTGAGACAAATGAAACACCAGGTATTTCACCTTCTTTATTATGGGAAACTTTCAAGGCATTTATCAGAGGAGTTATAATCTCATATCAAATCTTTCAATAAGATAATACTATTGAAATTTAAACTTAATCGAATTTTATCGGCAAGAGTAATAAGATTATTAAACAGAAACATTTCGAATTTGGTGACAAGCCACATAAACTCTTAGCTCGTCAATTGAAAAAACAAGAAAAGGAAAATACTATCACTAAAATTAAATCAGAGAAAGGTGAATTACTAACATTACCTAAGGATATTAACAATAGATTTGCTCAATTTTATCAAAATCTATATACATCTAAAACTAAAATAGAAGATAGTAAAATAATAATTTTTTAGATAACTGTAATCTTCCAAAACTTGATCTTTCGGAACAAGAAGAATTAGGAGCTCAGATTACACTTGAAGAAATAGGAGAAACAATAAAATCGTTGAAAAATGGTAAGACGCCTGGACCAGATGGTTTTAGTAACGAATTTTATAAAAGATTTCACGAGATAACGGCTCCACGTTTACTTAATTTATATACTCACGCCTTTAAAGAAAATAAACTACCAGAAACATTAGCTGAATCAACTATTACGCTTATACCAAAAGAAGATAAAGATTTAGAAGAACCGGGTTCATATAGAGCTATATCACTTTTAAATACAGATCAGAAAATTTTAGCAAAGACTTTAGCAAGAAGATTGAGTAAATACATTAGTAAATTGATAAATCCAGATCAAACGGAGTTTATACCCAAAAGATATTCATTTAATAATTTGAGATGCCTGTTTAATATAATGTACTCACATAAAACAGAGGAAGAAGATATATCAATTGTTTCTCTGGACGCAGAGAAAGCATTTGATCAGGTAGAGTGGCAGTATTTATATAAAGTACTGCAAAAATTTAATATGGGAGAGAATTTTATTGTATTGGTAAAATTTTTATATGATAAACCGACGGCAAGAATATTAACTAATAATCTGTTATCTGCAAAATTTCAATTATCGAGGGGCAATAGGCAGGGATATGCTTTATCACCCCTGCTATTTGCCCTTATGATAGAGCCCCTCGCTAAAAGTATAAGAATTCATCCGAATATTCAGGGATATAATACTAGGGACTCAAATAATAAAATTTCATTATATGCAGACGATATACTTCTATACATTAAAAATTCACAAACGAGCATACCAAACTTCTTAAATTTAATAGATGAATTCGGTTCTTTTTCTGGATATAGAATAAATTGGAATAAAAGTGAAATCATGACGTTAAAACCTCAAGAATCTACACACATATTAAAATTCCCTTTTAAAATTGCAACAGAAAAATTTAAGTATTTGAGTATTCAAATTACTAGAAAATACTAAGCATTATTTAATGCTAATTTTATGCCTTTATTAAATAAACTCAACGCGTTGATTAAATTCTGGAATATACTTCCGTTATCATTAATAGGCAGAATAAACGCTATAAAAATAATCTTTTTACCACAAATATTATACCTATTTCAATCTATACCATTATATATACCCAAAAACTTTTTCAATAAACTAGACTCTAATATTACCAATTTTATTTGGGACTATAGATCACACAGAATTCAAAGAAAACACTTGTGCAAACCAAAAGACGTTGGGGGACTTTCACTTCCGAACTTTTTGTATTATTATTGGGCAGTGCTTATTAAGAATATAATTTATTGGTTGGACAGTCCTACCCAACAGACAGAATGGATAAGAATGGAGAAAGAGAATTGTTCTCCTTGTAACATAGGAGCGATCCTCTTCTCCCCGATAAAACTGAACAACACAATATATAAGAATAACCCAATTATACATGATACAATAAGAATTTGGAAATAAATAAAATTATCTTTAAAATTAAGAAACCTATCATTGTTAATGTCAATAGTGAATAATCCTTAATTTAAACCATCTCTTATTGATAAAACATATAATCAATGGGAAAGAATGGGAATTAAAAGAATCGGTGATATGTATGAAATGGGAAATCTGTTATCATTCCAACAATTACAATTAAAATTTAAACTGAAAAATAGCCAATATTTTAAATACCTTCAGATCTGCGACTTCATGAAGAAATACATACAAAGATATCAAAATATAACTTTAGACCCACTGGAAGAAGCAATGAATATTAAGGCTGACACAGAAATTAATATCATACTTATATAATAGTATTTTAAATATAGAACTACCTTCGACAGAGGCACTTAGAGAAGAGTGGGAACGAGAATTAATGATAAAAATCATGAAGGAAACATGGGAAAAGTATTTGAGATATATACACAAATGTTCGATTAATGTAAGACATAATTTAATTCAACTAAAAATTTTACAGAGATTATATTGTTCAAAAACTAGACTGAATAAATTCTATCCAAATACTTCCCCCATTTGTGATAAATGTCTATCCCAAAATGCAACTATAACACACTCTTTTGTTTCCTGCATAAAACATTATAAATTCTGGAGTGATATTTTTAAAATATTTACAAAATTATTCAAGATAAAAATGGAACTTAATACTGAAATCATTATATTTGGAGTAACGGAAAACGGGAACAAATTGAACTCATCTCAAAATGTATTTTTTAATTATGGGTTAATAATGGCAAAAAAACTTATACTTAAATTTTGGAAAAATACACCCATCCCAACGCTTAAAATGTGGATTTCAAACATGTTGGACACCGCACATCTTGAGGAAATGCGATTCCTCCTAATAGATAAATCAGACCAATTCTTAATGAGTTGGTCTCCATTTGTCGACTTTTTGGAAGCATTTGGGGCAACAAAATCGTAGAAGCTAATTGTTTCAGGACTGGGTGAGGGATGGTCAAGAATATAAATAACGATCTCCTTAATCTCTTACTTTCTACTCTTTTTCTTTCTATCTTCTTTTTCTCTTTCACCCTTTTTTCCTTTTCACACACCATATATCACATGTTTTTCTATCTTTTATTATCTATTCTCTCTTTTTCTCTTTCATTATTAAAAGAAATAAGAAGCTGTACATAAAATGTAACATGTCAATACATATTAGGCACTTTGGTGCCATATTACTGTACTTCTAATAAAATAAAATAAAAAAATAAAAAAAAGTGCGACAAGATTATGAAAGAAATGGATGCAACAATGAGTGAGATGGCTGAGGAGATAAAGAGACTGAAAAAGGCACAAGAAGCTGCTGGGGGGCAAATTGTTAAAATGACTGATAAATGTTTGGACTTGGTAGCGAGATCGAGAAGGCAGAACTTAAGAATTGTTGGAGTAAAAGAAGGGAGGGAGGCTGGAAAGCACCCCCGAGAATTTGCGGCCAACTTAATTAAACAAGTTTTTAAGCTGCCGGAAAATCCCAGAATAGATGTGGCACATCGGGTACGTCACGCTCAGACTGGATCCGGGGTCCCACCCCTAGGCAGATTATTGTGAAATTTCTTGACTTCTCTACACTAGAAGATATAATGAAAAAGATTCCGTTCGGTTCGAATCTGTCATTTGAAGGGGATAATCTACGTTTTTTCCGTGACTACCCGCCTTAAATAGTCAGAAAACGGAACATGTTCATAAAAACAAGAAACATTTTGAAAGGAGTCCCGGGGGTAAGATATGGCATTTTGACTCCAGGGAACGGGCATTTCTGGACCCAGAAGACGCATTTAAATATGCACAAGATATCATAAAGGAGAAGGTCTGAGAACTAAGAATATTATAGAGCAGAATTGGTGAAGATAAGACTCTTTCTGTTTAAAATAAAAAGAACTGGTTCTCATTAAGATGGCGGAATTTTACATGAGGCGTCGGCCAGACATGTTATCTCCATGGAATGTGTATTCGAGGTCGCAAGCTGTTTCACCTTGAATGAAGGACTCAAAGAAAAACAAAACGAAGTGATGGAACATGGAAAACAACCTCAAGCCGGAGAACAAACGAAATAATACAGACGGACTTGATTATAAAAAAGTTTGATCTGTGTTTCTGTTTTTATATAACCAGATAGTAACACAAATAACTCACTAACACAACTAATTAACTAAATACTTTAATGTACATCTAAGTTTAAGGATAATGAGCTAAAATTATAGATATATACTAACCAATATTAATCATTTAAAAATTCATAAAAGAACTAGTATAAGATTTGGGTAATGAGGTGGGAGGAGACCCAGACACTTGGAAGATATCCAGGAGTCTGACTCCGTTAACCCCTTGGAACCTGCTGTTGGAGTCTGCTGTTGTATAAAATCAAATTTTGGGATGTAAGTGGGGAACTGAAGGTAATAATGGTTGGGGTAAAGGTATATAAGGATATTTAAACTAACATAGGCTAAATTTCAGTACATACTCAAGACTAGATTACTTGGAGATGCATATGGATATTAGATCCCAAGTGGTTCTTTTTTTTCTCTTGAATATATTTGAATATATTTCATAATATTAAAGCGGCTTTTCTTCCCTTTTAAAATATTTGTTCAAGGGGGCAAAGCTGAATGTATAATAACATCGACGGAAGTCCACAAATACCTATTCACCACCGTTAGGTGGTTTCTTTTTTATTAAGGTATCACTCTTTAGATACATTAACACCACCTTTTAAAAAAAATTATTATTATTACTCTTTCATCATTCACGCTTTCTTGTTGGTTTTAAGGTCTACTCTGGAAAGGAGATGTAACATAAACTCAGCAGTTCGAGATGTCCACCTAACACCTAGAGCTTTGAGGTACTGGGTTGCACCATATGACTTAAGGGTAATAGAATGATTCACAATGCAAGACGATAAACAAAAGAAGTCAGGAAGAGTCACGTTCTGTAGTTGGAATATAAGGGGTGCTAATGAACCAATTAAAAGGGGCAAGATACTTGCCCAATTAAAATCACTGAATTGTGACATAATGTTTTTGCAGGAAACACACCTGAAACAACAAACACAGATAAGATTGAAGGCAAATTGGATCGGGCAAACATATTATTCCTCATTTACTTCTAAATCTAGAGGGACGGCTATTATCATTCGTAAAGGTATACCATTCAAATGCAAAAACACCATATTAGATAAGGAGGGAAGGTATGTTATAGTTACGGGAGAAATTCACTCAACTCCAATTACTATGATAAACATCTATGCACCTAATTTTGATAACCCTCAATTCTTTAAGAAAATTCTGGATATGATTTCAGAGTTTAATTATCAAAATTTGATAATAGGGCGGGATTTCAACTGTGTCTTAGATCCATATTTGGATAAATCAGCAAAACATAAAAGGAGTAATATAAAATCTAAAACGAGTGAACTCCTGAATACATATATAAAACATACAAATATAACAGACGTATGGCGAATTGCCAATTCAGTTGGGAGGGAATACTCATTTTATTCGACTGTACATAAAACGTATTCACAAATTGACTACTTTTTAGTAGAGACAAAATTGATCCCGTATATAATTAGCCCTAAATATCATAATTGCAGTATTTCTGATCACTCTCTGTTAACTTTTTCATTAAAAATAGAAGGAATGACGGATAGAAAAGCATTCTGGAGGTTCAATCCCCAAATTCTAAATAACCCACAGGGTAGTACATATTTAAAACAACAGATGAACCTCTTTTTTGAGACCAATGATACAACAGGTATTTCACCTTCGTTAATTATGGGAAACTTTTAAGGCATTCATGAGAGGAGTTATAATTTCATATCAAGCCTTCCAAAATAAAAAGAATAACACAGAACAATGCCAGTTAGAACAAGAAATCAGACAATTAGACCTAGATAATGCCAAAGAGCCAACCATAGATAAACACAATAAGATAATCTTATTGAAATTTAAATTAAATAAAATTTTATCGGCAAGAGTAATAAGATTATTTCAAATTACAAAACAGGAACATTTTGAGTTTGGGGATAAACCACAGAAACTTTTAGTACGTCAGCCGAAAAAACGCGAAAAGGAAAATACAATTACAAAAATTAAATCAGATAAGGGTGAATTACTAACATTACCAAAAGATATTAATAAAAGATTTGCCCAATTTTATCAAAACTTATATACATCTAAAACTACAGCAGATAAAATTAAAATTACAAATTTCTTAGATAACTGCAACCTTCCTAAACTTACTTTGTTGGAACAAGAGGAGTTAGGAGCTCAGATTACACTTAAAGAAATGGAAGAAACAATAAACTCGTTGAAAAATGGTAAAACTCCAGGACCAGATGGTTTTAGCAACGAATTTTACAAAAGATTCCATGAGATAATTTCTCCCCGTTTACAAAAATTATATACTCATGCCTTTAAGGAAAACACATTACCAGAAACACTAGCTGAATCAACCATTATACTCATACCAAAACAAGATAAAGATCTAGAAGAACCTGGCTCATACAGAGCTATAGCACTCTTAAATACAGATCAGAAAATACTAGCAAATCTTTAGCGAGAAGACTGAGTAAATACGTAAACAAACTAATAAACCCGGATCAAACGGGGTTTATACCTAAAAGATAATCAACCAATAATCTAAGATGCTTGTTTAATATAATGTACTCACTGAAAACTGAAGAAGTATCAATTATTTCATTGGATGCAGAAAAAGCATTTGATCAAGTTGAATGGTCATAACTTTATAAAGTATTGCAAAAATTTAACATGGGAGAGAATTTCGATTCATGGGTTAAATTATTATATGATAAGCCGACAGCTAGAATACTGACTAATAATATGTTATCTTTAAAATTTCATTTAACAAGGGGCAATAGACAGGGTGTGCACTATCACCCCTACTATTTGCACTTGTGATAGAGCCTTTAGCAGAAAGTATAAGAAGCCATCCGAATATTCGGGGATATAATACCAAAGATTCAAATAATAAAATCTCACTATACGCAGATGACGTATTATTATACATCACAAATTCGCCAATTAGTATACCAAACATACTAAATTTAATAGAGGAATTTGGCTCCTTTTCAGGAAATAGAATAAATTGGAAGAAAAGCGAAATTATGACGTTAAAACCACAAGACTCGACATCTGTTAAAATTTCCCTTTAAAATTGCAACAGAAAAATTTAAGTATTTGGGTATCCAAATTACTAGAAAATATAAATCATTATTTAATGCAAATTTTATGCCTTTACTAACTAAACTGAATGGGTTGATTAAATTCTGGAAAACCTTGCCGATGTCTTTAATAGGTAGAATAAATGCTATAAAAATCATTTTTCTTCCACAAATATTATACCTATTTCAATCTATTCCAATATACTTATCAAAAAACGTCTTAAAAAAATTAGATTCTGGTATTACTAACTTCATATGGGACTATAGAGCACATAGAATCCAAAGAAAACATCTGTGTAAACCTAAAGAACTTGGGGGACTGACACTCCCAAACATTTTATTCTACTACTGGGCAGTACATATTAAAAACATAATTAATTGGTTGGACAGCTCTCCCCAACAGGTAGAATGGATAAGAATGGAGAAAGAGGATTGTTCTCCTTTTAATATAGGAGCGATCCTCTTCTCCCCGATAAAATTAAACAATACAATATATAAGAAGAACCCAATTATTCACAACACAATTCGAATTTGGAAACAAATAAAACTAACTTTGAAAGTAAGAAATTTATCGCTTTTAACTCCAATAGTAAATAACCCCTCATTCAAGCCATCTCTTATTGAAAAAGTGTATACCTTTTGGGAAAGATTAGGAATTAAAAGCTTTGGAGATTTGTATGAAGTGGGAATCTTTTTATCATTTCAACAACTACAATTAAAATACAACTTGAAAAATAATCAATACTTTAAATACCTTCAAATCAGAGATTATTTGAAACAACACATACATCAAAATATAACTTTAGATCCACTAGAGGAAGCGATGAATATTAAAGCAGATTCAAGCAATTTAATATCATACTTATATAATATTATTTTAAATATAGAACCTCCATCGACAGAGGCAATTAGAGAAAATTGGGCACACGAATTACAGATAAAAATTGCGAAAGAAGCATGGGAAAAACACCTGATATATAAACATAAATGTTCGATTAATGTAAAACATAATTTAATCCAATTCAAAATTTTACATAGACTATATTACTCGAAAACTAGATTGAATAAATTTTATCCAAATATCTCACCAATATGTGATAAATGCTTAGCTGAGAATGCCACTATAACACAATTGTCTCCTGTATAAAACTTCATAAATTCTGGAATAAATGTTTTGAAATGTTTACAAAATTATTTAATAGAAAACTGGAACCGAATACAGAATTGATTATCTTTGGATCAATGGAAGATGGGAATATGCTAAATACGTATCAAAAATCCTTACTTAATTACGGTTTAATAATGGCAAAAAAACTCATACCTAAATTTTGGAAATATTCGCCAACACCAACGGTGAAAATGTGGATTTCAAATATGTCGGAAACGGCATATCTTGAAGAAATACGACTCCTTCTAGTAGGTAAGGTAGACCTCTTCTTATTGATATGGTCTCACTTTATCGGCTTTCTACAAGCATATGGTGCAACACAATCATAGAAATATAATGGTTCAGAAATAGGTGACTGGGGGTAGGATTATCAAATAGATATATCGCTTTCAATCTCCTTTCCTCTTCTCTTTTGTTTCTCTTTTCTTTCTTTCTTCTCTTCTTTTTTTCTCCTCTTTTTTTTCTAGGGCTATTTTGCTATCTCACGCAACACTTCACCTCAATCTTTCCCTTTGTAATCTTTCATTTCTTATTTTGCTTCATTATTAAATTAAAAATAAGAAGTTGTATATGAAATGTAATGTGTCAATAAGTATTAGGTACTTTGGTACCACATTATTGTACTTACTTCTAAAAAATAAATAAAAAAAATAAAAAAAGTGAGAGAAGAATAAAAAGCAAAAGGAGAGAGAACACTAAGCAATGCTGAGACACTGAGATAAAAACTATCCCAGAAGCTGGAAATCTGAAATTAGTGATGAAAATACTCAGAGGGCCAGACATCATGTGTGGGGGTGATCCAGGAGAAATGGCTGGGAGGTAAGAGAGGGGTTTGGAAATGAGAGAGGGCTTCATGACAGAGAGGTTCTTATGGAAACTCTGTCGCCTGGTTATCTAAAGTTGTTTAATTCATTATTGAGTCCTATATTGTGCGAGTCTGAGGAGGAGGAGGCCATTCTGCCCCTCAAGCCTGCTCCACCATCACATAAGGTCATGGTTGGTCATCCACCTCAGGTATCAGCATTCCTCCACTCCCTTCTATTCTGAGAAGAGAGACCAGACCCTAGTTCTAGACTCCTCGACCAACAGAAGCAGTTCCCCTCACATCTACCCCATCGAGCCTTCTTAACAGTTTATATGGAGGGACAGAATCACAGAATCTCTTGCCCAGAGTAGGGGAATCGAGGACCAGAGGACATAGGTTCGAGGTGAAGGGGAAAAGATTTAATAGGAATCTGAGGAGTAACTTTTTCACACAAAGGGTGGTGGGTGTATGGAACAAGCTGCCAGAGGAGGTAGTTGCAGATGGGACTATCCCAACGTTTAAGAAACAGTTAGACGGGTACATGGATAGGACAAGTTTGGAGGGATATGGACCAAGCGCAGGCAAGTGGGACTAGAGTAGCTGGGACATGTTGGCCGGTGTGGGCAAGTTGGGCCGAAGGGCCTGTTTCCACACTGTATCACTCTGTGGCTCTATGACATGACAGCGCAAGGAAGTTGGGAAAGGAAGAGAGAAATAGAAGACGTGTGTGTGTGTAAGGGAGACAGAGAGATTTGCAGTAGGGAGAGGGGATTGGGAGAAAGAGGGAAAATGGAGAGAGGGTGGCAGTGAGAGAGAGAGAGAGAGAGAGAGAGAAAAGAGATGGGTGGTTCAGGAGAAGGAATGAGGGAAGGGATTAGGACAGAGTATATAGGTGTGGGCAATGTGAGGAGGTGAGAGAGTAAGGAGGAGAACATAGATGGTGAGTGAACACAGGATGGGTGAGAGAGGGATGAGAGAGAAAAATGGATGAGATGGGATGGGAGGGCGAGAGAAAGAGGTGACAGAGAGAGGGGTGCAAGAGAGGTACTTAGGAGAGACGGAAGAGAGTTAGGAGAGTGAGCAGGATGGTGGGTGCGAGAAAGTGCAAGAGGAGGGGTGGGAGAGGGAATGAACCAGAGGGAGCAAGGAGAATAGATGGGATGTTGGTGGAAGAGAGAGACAGAGAGTGGGGTGTAGACATGGTGCAAGAATGGACAGGAGTGAGAGGGGAGGGTGTGGAGTGGCTCCGTAAATTATGTTGTTACATATAAAACATGTTAATGAACAGAACAAATCGTGAAACCTTCTCTGCAGCTATCAGTTAATCAATTGGTTGAAGATCTGCATGACTTCCTTTGTATATTTTACGCAATGATCTTGTTTAATGGTTATAACTCCAAATGTCTTATTTGATTCATAATCAATTTCTTAAGGGGTTGTAAGCTCTTGCATATGAGTTGGGCTTGTTATTGTCTCTTATTCTTGCAGATTTAAACACCAAATTTAAGAGATAGTTGCATTTATATAGCACCATACCATGCCAGGTTCATGTTCATGTCATAGGAGCAGAATCAGTCTATTTGGTCCACCGAGACCATACTGCCATTCAATCATGGCTGATCTATCATTCCCTTCTGCCTTCTCCCTGTAACCTTTGACACTCTTACTAATCAAAACCCTGTCAATCTCTGTTTTAAAAATATCAAAAGACTTGGCCTCCACCGCCGACTGTGGCAATGAAATTCCACAGATTCACCGCCCTCTAACTAAAGAAATTCCTCCTCATCTTTCTAAAGGTACTGTACGTCCTTGTTTTCTGAGGTCGTGCCCTCTGCTCCTAAATTCTCCCACCAGTGGAAACATCCTTTCCACCTCCACTCTATCCAGGCCTTTCATTATTCGATAAATTGTAATTCACACTGTTTTATAAACAAATTATTAATATAGCACCAAAAATCAAATTGTAATCAGTCGTAGCGAAATGCTTAATCGAATCAGCATTACATTATGATGGTATATAAAATATGAACAAGCAGATAATTAGAGTTGAGCATCTGATTATAATGGAGTGATTTGCATTTGAACCGCTTTTAGTTGCAATTAGTCACTTGCTGATGCACAGGAAGTGTAACGTAAACAATGGCAGCTGGCCTCCTGTGTCAGTGACACCCTACAAACAGCAGAAAGATGATCATTTCTGGGAAGTTGGATTGGTGAGGGATGTTTTCTTTTAGAGATACAGCACAGAAACAGGCCTTTCAGCCCACCAGCGATCCCCGTACACTAAAGGGCCTGTCCCACTGTACGAGATAATTCAACAGCTCTCCCGAGTTTAAAAAAAAATCAAACTCATGGTAAGCACGTAGAATGTACGTAGCGGGTACGTCGGAGCTCGGGAAGAACGTACAAACTCCGAACAGACAGCACCCGTGGACAGGATCCAACCCGGGTCTCTGGCGCGGTGAGGCAGCAACTCCACCGCTGACCAGTCAGTCTGCTCTCCACTGCACACCTGTGGAAGTTTGATCGATTATTCGGTGAAATGCTGAATCTCCTCAAACCTCTGAGGAAGTGAAGGCAATGGTGAGCATTGTTTGTAAGTGTATCAGTGTTCTGGGCACAGGGCAGATCATCAATGACGGGCACACCCAGGTACACATGCGAATCGCCATAACCATGGCAACGATTGCATTGAATGCAAAGCATTTGCTGACATTACTTTGTATATAGCTGTAACTCAAATTATGATTGAGTTCATGACTGAAGGTTATTATCCCCAACCCTGCCCTCCATTGCCTGCTGACCGACGTCTCTCTCGTCCAATCGGCGCCCTCAATCAGCAGTCCCACCTACACTGTCTCGCGGAAAGCGGAGATTATAAAATCCGGATGACAAAAATTTGGGGGGGATGTCCCCCACCTCTCAAAACATGGGGGGGACGTGTCCCCTCTGGCCCCCTCCCCTGGTTTTCCGCCCCTGCGTGCCCTCACTCCACCTCCACCCACGTCTCCACTCCTCTTAGGCCCTCTGCTTTCTGTAGAGGAATTAATATCAACCGTAGCATTTCAGATCAATGATCAATCCTTGAACTCCCCGAATCTTTATAAATCTTAAATAATCTTTCGGTAGCACAGTGGCGCAGTGGTAGAGTTCCTGCTATACAGCGCAGGAGACCCGGGTTCGGTCCTGACTATGGGTGCTGTTTGTACGGAGTTTGTACGTTCTCCCTGCGACCACTTGGGTTTTCTCCGTGTGCTCGGGTGTCCTCCCACACTCCAAAGATGTGCAGGTTTGTAGGTTAATCGGCTTATGTTACTTGCAAATTTTCCTTGGTGTGTCAGATAGCGCTGGTGTGCAGGGTTATCGCTGGTCGGCGTGGACTCGATGGGCCGAAGGGCCTGTTTTCTCGCTGTGTGTCTCTCTAAATTCTCCAAACGTTCTCTAAACCTAATTGCTGGAATCATCTCACATTTTCACCATTCACATATATCTTTATAATTATTACCTAATTAGAGTTTGTCTTAATAATTTCAGTCAAGGGACAAAAAAAGTGTTAAAGGAAGTAAATACCACAACTCAAACAACACATCAAAAAAGTGATATTAAAAAAGCCTTTGAACAGGTGAAGGATGTATCATGAGGTAACTGAAAGTGTGACATTTAAAATCTCTGTAACCTTTTAACTAGCCTTTTACAAATATGAAAGCCAATCCTGAAAAACAGAATTTTGGAGAATTGATTGCAGACACACTCTACAGGTCTACAGCTCTGTAAACAGCCCTTTAAGAACAGCCATGCTGCCTCCAGGGTTTCAGGAAATGGAGGTGTTGGATTGGATTTCATTTTGACATTTTATATGACGCACTCAAACTGGAATAAGTTGTAGTTTGAGCAAGTACCCACATCTGTTCTCCCTGCAGCAAAATAATGCAGGCACAGTCATACAGCGTGACTCAATCTCTAACCTTCCCTTAGTGCAGGGTGAGACTGATCCATCAACAACAGATGGTCTAAGCTTGTTCCCTGACGTTTGATGCACTAGGGAAGGCAGAGGGAAGGCGGAAGGCAGAGGGAATAACTCCATTGACCCCAACGATTCCATCATCTGAAAAAGGGTCCCAACCCCGAAACCTCACCCGTCCTTTTCCTCCAGAGATGCTGCCTGACCCGCTGAGTTACTCCAGCACTTTGTGCCTGACTTTCACATCTGATCCTGTTGCCTCACTGATGTCACTGTGTAGGGAGGTATAGAGTCTCACAGCACAGAAACAGTCCCATGGTCCACCATGGCAATGGTTTAGGTGAGACCCATTGACCACGGGTAATCCATTGACTATGCCAGGATATGGAGGGAAATGAACTGCACGACTCCACCCTCCTCTCAGCTTCTTCATATTGAAGATGTGCATGCCTGAGGGAAGGATGGGAGTGAATGACTATGCAATGCTCCATAGATTGAACAGTCGGTCAACATTGTCAGGGTGTCCATGTGGGCAACGTTTAGGGAGCCAGGCTCAGCCACACTCAGCAGGCCGGGCAGCATCTGTTGAAAGAGAAACAAGAGGAACAGCACCTCCTTCATTGCCAGAGTGAGCATAAACTGGTAAACAGTATATTATACTAGAACAGTATATTATAGTAGAACAGTATATTATACTAAAACAGTATATTATACTAGAACAGTATATTATACTAGAACCTCATATTATACTTGGGTAGCTCATAACCCAATGGTATGAACACTGAATTCTCCAATTTTAACCTACCCACCTACTTCTCAACCTCCCCTCTCCTCCCCTCCCTCCCTTGTGCCCCACCTGGATGCACACCTTTTTCTCCCCTCCCCCTCTACCTACATTCCTTCCTCTAGCTTCACAATTTACAACTCTTGAATCAATTTGTCTCACATCTTCTGTCCTTTCATCTCAGGCCTTTGTCCAACCGTCTGTCTATCAACATCCCACCACCCCCACCCCACCCCCAACCGCCCCCCCCCCCCCCGCCTCACCTGCAGATGCTGGTTTACACCGAAGGTAGACACAAACATGTCGGAAGAAGGGTTGCAACCCAAAACATCATCTATTCCTTCTCTCCAGAGATGCTGCCTGTCCCGCTGAATTACTCCAGCATTTGTGTCAACCCCCTCAGCTATTCCAAGCCAGGCACCAACTCATCGGTGTGGACACGGTGGGTTGAAGGGCTTTTTTGCGCTGTATCTCTAAATTAAAAACTAAACTAAATAGTTTAGGATAGGATTAATGTAGGTTTAGCATGAAAGGGTGGTTGATGGTTGACACATACTCGACGGGCCGAAGGGCCTGTTCTGCGCTGTATCTCTCTCTAGGACTCTGATAACATGTCGCAAGTGAAATGTTTTTGAGGGATATGAGAATATTGTTAAAAAATACATTCACCTAGAGGTATTTTGTACGTTTGCAAGTGTTTGCAGGTTGGAGGTCTGATTTGTTCTATCAGTCACACACATAACATTTCCACAGCATTGCCACTTCTGACCTTCAATTTCTGAGGCTGACTTTGCGCTGATAAAAAAATATAATCGAAGAGTTTAATCTCCACGTTATGTGTTATGTAGCAAATGCAACAAATAATTTTTAAAAGCGAGGTGTTTCTCTCCCTGTTATCCTTTGGGGGCACCTTCCTCCAAACCCAGCCTAGAAAAGGATGAAAAAAAAATCACTGGAGGAACTCAGAATGTCAAATGACAGCTATGGAAGCAAAGGGATGGTCGACATGTGTAGGAAGGAACTGCAGATGCTGGTTTAAACCGAAGATAGACACAAAATGCTGGAGTAACTCAGCATGGCAGGCAGCTTCTCTGGAGAGAAGGAATGGGTGACGTTTCGGGTCGAGATCCTTCTCCAGACATTTCAGGTTGAGACTTTGATACTGGATCTCACTCCAAAACAACAACAAACTTATGCCTCCACATATATTGATTGATCAACTGAGTTCTTCAAGTGTTCTGACTTTTTATTCCCGATTTCCCCCATTTCCCTTTCATCCCCTTATCCATCCACCTCCCACCCTTCAGTTTGGCATTACCCTCACCTCTTCTCCCCTTATCCGATACCCTTTTGTCTTCCTTTCAACTTTAACTTTTGTCACTTATTCCATCCATGTATGAATCAAACCCCCCTCACCTGTGTCCACCTATTACTTGCCAGGCATTCCCCCACCCCACCTCTCTTTTCCAATTTTCTCCCCTCACTCCTGAAGAAGGGACCCAACCCAAAACGTTACCTGTCCATTCCCTCCCCAGATGCTGACTGCCCCGCTGAGTTCCTCCAGAACTTTGTGCTTTGCCCGAGCATCTGTAATCTCTTTCACCTTTGCACTCAACGGGTAGTAAACATCTTTAACAGGTTTAAATCTTAATAGATACAAAATTAATCAAAGTACATGAAAAGAACAAAAATTGTCTGAAGAAGGGTTTCGACCCGAAACATTGCCTATTTCCTTCGCTCCATAGATGCTGCCTCACCCGCTGTGTTTCTCCAGCATTTTTGTCTACCAAAAATTGTCAGAATATTTAATTCAAGGAACAAAGAGACTTTGAGAGGTTGGTTAAGGCGCATATCAACTCCTACTTCAACACAAGAACCTAGACTTGGTACAATTTGCCTGCCGCTACTGTAGATCAAAGGGGGATGTGATTTTATTGGCGCTCCACTCTGCACTGGACCACTTGAACAACTAAAATACATATCACACAGTTCATTGATTACAGGTCGACTTTCAACACCATCATAAGCCTGTTATTAAGCACAAGGACTGTGTGCATCCCTTTGCAACTGAATCAGTGGTGCAGAGAATAAACTTCAGGTTCCTGGGCGTACATATCTCTGAAGATATATATGTCCTGGACTCAGCACGTTGATGCAATTGTAAAGAAAGGTCATCAAACGCTTCTACTTAGAAGATTTGAGGAGATTTGGTATGTTGATGAATACTCTCCTGAGCTTCTGCTGGTATACAGTATAGAGCACATTGATTAGTTGCATCATGGCCTGGTTTGGCAACTCAAATGGCCAGGAACTAAGGAAATTACAAAACATAGTGGACGCTTCCCCTTATCACAGATACTGACCTCCCCACCATCAAAGGGATCCACAGGAGGCACTGCCTCAAAAAGACAGCCAGCATCATCAAGGACCCACAGTACCTTGGCCACGCTATCATTCCATTCCTGCCAACAGGAAGAAGCTATAGGAGACTGAAAACGTGACCTCTGGGTTTATGAACAGCTTATTCCCAACAACTTTCAGGCTATTATACACTACAAACACCAATTAAACTTCGAACAATGAACTGTCTTGGTTGCACTAGAGATTTCGGACTTTTAGTTTAGTTTAGTTTAGTTTAGAGTTTTGTTCTTAGACTAGTATTGTTTTTTTTAATTTATTGAACTTTAGACTTTGAACTTTAGAGGTACAGCATTGAAACAGGCCCTTCGGCCCAACGAGTCCACACCAAACAGCGAGCACTCATACGCTGGCACTATCCTATACACAAGGGACAATTTAAAATTTTTATCGGAGCCAATTAGCCTACAAACCTGTATGTCTTTGGGGGGGGGGGGGGGGACCAGAGCACCCGGAGGAAACCCACGTGGTCATAGGGAGAACGTACAAACTCCGTATAGACAGCACCCGTAGTCAGGAATGAACCCGGGTCTCTGGTGCTGTAAGACAGCAATTCTACTGCTGCGCCACTCTGCTGCCAACCTCTTTTTTTTCTGAAGGTGGGTTTCGACCCGAAACTTTGCCTATTTCCTTCGCTTCATAGATGCTGCCTCACCCGCTGAGTATCTCCAGCATTTTTGTCTACCTTTGATTTTCCAGCATCTGCAATTCCATCTTAAACTCTTTTTTTTTGTTTGTTTATCATGTTATTTATTGAAAACAGACCTGTTGTGCTGCGGCAAGTAAGAATTTCATTGTTTCATATCAGTAAATATGACAATTAAACACTCTTGCCTCCTGATTCAGAGGCCCGAGAGCCGTTGGAGCGGTCGCAGAGGGAGGAACTACACCCGAGCGGTAGGAGATAAAGTGGAGCGCGGGGCTTGCTTCTTACAGAGGCCCGAAAGCCGTTGGAGCGGTCGCAGAGGGAGGAGCTACACCCGAGCGGTAGGAGATAAAGTGGAGCGCGGGGCTTGCTTCTTACAGAGGCCCGAGAGCCGTTGGAGCGGTCGCAGAGGGAGGAGGAACCGAAATCTGCAACGTTCCAAGTTCCACTCGCACTTCAAAAACACTTCAAAAACAAGTGGGCTTAAGGAAGCCGCTGATTGGTGTAAGCAGACAAGAGGGAGCAGCTGATTGGGAGTCAGATCTCTGCTGATTGTATTGTAGCAGTTTGTTTTGTATTGTATCCTAGGTAAGGGGAGTATGAGGGCCAGGGCAGTTTACTCTTCTGGATGTCAGATGTGGGAAGTCATGGAGTCTGATAGCCCTCCAGACGTCCACATCTGCGCCAGGTGTATCGAGATGGGGCTCCTAAGGGACCGTATTAGGAACCTGGAGCAGGAGCTCGATGACCTCCGTCTGGTCAGGGAGAGCGAGGAAGTCATTGAGAGGAGTTAAAGGCCTGTCTCACGAGTCTGCGGTCATTGGCGGCGAAACGGGAAGAATCTGCCGCCATAGACCGCGCACTCATGAGAACGTACAATTCCGGGGCCGTGCGGCGGTGTTCCCAACACCGCACGGTGCTAAAATAAAATCGACAATGTTGAAAACTATATACTCACCGCACAACCTCCACCAGTGATGCACGAGTGCGGCACGGCCGCCCGCACGGGCCGCCGCCAGTGTGGCTCGAGCGCCGTGCGTCAAACCTCCACTGCCACAGCCTCCGCCAGTGAGGCACGTGCCTCCGCCAGTGAGGCACGTGTGCTGCACGGCCGCAGGCACAGCCACCGCTACAGCGCCGCGATCAGGATGGCCGCCGCCACAGCCGCCGCTCGTGAGTCACGTGCGGCGGGCCGACGTCATCGCAGTCGGCCCGCCCTTTTTTTTACTTACCGCAAGCACGTGGGACCCGCCGTGTTTGAATTACTCGGCCCCCGCGCAGCATCCGTGCGGCGCTCCGGTGGATAGGCTCGCCGCTCTCGCCGTTGCCGCGCGGTCCCCACTACCGGCGACGCCGCGCTTCACCGCCGATGACCGCAAACAGGTAAGACAGAGCCTTTACAGGGAGGTCGTGAAAAAGGATGGGTAGCACTTGAACCTGAGGGGGACCGATATCCTGGCGGGGAGATCTGCAAAGGCTACTGGGGAGACTTTAAACTAGAATGGTTGGGGGGAGGGACTCAAATAGAGAAAGCTATTAGACAGTGTGTGAGGCAGGAGGCAGAGAAGGAAAGCACTATATGTAGATTGAAGTCACCCATTATAACCGTTTTGCCTTTGTTGCACGCATTTCTAATTTCCTGTTTGATGCCATCCCCAACTTCACTACTACTGCTAGGTGGCCTGTACACAACACCCACCAGCGTTTTCTGCCCCTTAATAGCAGGGGACCGTGGGTCAAAGGAGATGGAGGAACTGAGTGAAATCCAGGTTAGTCGGGAAGTGGTGTTGGGTAAATTGAATGGATTAAAGGCCGATAAATCTGAAGAACTGGCAGATGCAATATAATGTGGATAAATGGCAAACAGGAAGCAAAGAGTAGGAGTAAACGGGTCCTTTTCACAATGGCAGGCAGTGACTAGTGGGGTACCGCAAGGCTCAGTGCTGGGACCCCAGCTATTTACAATTTATATTAATGAGCTGGATGAGGGAATTGAAGGCAACATCTCCAAGTTTGCGGATGACACTAAGCTGGGGGGCAGTGTTAGCTGTGAGGAGGATGCTAGGAGACTGCAAGGTGACTTGGATAGGCTGGGTGAGTGGGCAAATGTTTGGCAGATGCTGTATAATGTGGATAAATGTGAGGTTATCCACTTTGGTGGCAAAAACAGGAAAGCAGACTATTATCTAAATGGTGGCCGATTAGGAAAAGGGGAGATGCAGCGAGACCTGGGTGTCATGGTACACCAGTCATTGAAAGTAGGCATGCAGGTGCAGCAGGCAGTGAAGAAAGCGAATGGTATGTTAGCTTTCATAGCAAAAGGATTTGAGTATAGGAGCAGGGAGGTTCTACTGCAGTTGTACAGGGTCTTGGTGAGACCACACCTGGAGTATTGCGTACAGTTTTGGTCTCCAAATCTCAGGAAGGACATTATAGCCATAGAGGGAGTGCAGAGAAGGTTCACCAGACTGATTCCTGGGATGTCAGGACTTTCATATGAAGAAAGACTGGATAGACTTGGCTTATACTCGCTAGAATTTAGGAGATTGAGAGGGGATCTTATAGAAACGTACAAAATTCTTATGGGGTTGGACAGGCTAGATGCAGGAAGATTGTTCCCGATGTTGGGGAAGTCCAGGACAAGGGGTCACAGCTTAAGGATAAGGGGGAAATCCTTTAAGACCGAGATGAGAAAAAACTTTTTCACACAGAGAGTGGTGAATCTCTGGAACTCTCTGCCACAGAGGGTAGTTGAGGCAAGTTCATTGGCTATATTTAAGAGGGAGTTAGATGTGGCCCTTGTGGCTAAAGGGATCAGGGGGTATGGAGAGAAGGCAGGTACGGGATACTGAGTTGGATGATCAGCCATGATCATATTGAATGGTGGTGCAGGCTCGAAGGGCCGAATGGCCTACTCCTGCACCTATTTTCTATGTATCTATGTATCTATGATTAGATTTCTTCAAATACTGGATTGCCAAGAGCTGATTCCAATTCAAACAGCACCATCTGCTGGTGGACCTGACTGTCTACAGGAGTAGCTGGGATTGTTGACTGGGTTGCTAATAGTAACTAAGTTTTAAAGTGTTTCCTCCAAACATCTGGTGCTGCACTGGTTTGGTGTAAAGCTGGAAAAATGCCTTCAAAGAAAAAGAAGATTGTGAAGAAAAAGAAGAAAACACTTACTGGGAAAGAGTCTAAAAATCCTTGGGAAAGTTATAATTGTCCTCTTGACTCCATTGCACCAGAAAATGTTCCTCCACCCATCCCACTGGGGAGAAGGTAAGGTCATGATCTATGTCATGTTAAAAGTGAGACTTGTTGGCAGAGTTGATCTAATCATTGTTACTGATCCAGGTCATCCACTGTTTAGTTTAGTTTAGATTAGTTTAGAGATACAGCGTGGAAACAGGCCCTTCGGCCCACCGAGTCCGCACTGACCAGCAATCCCCGCACATTAACACTACCCTACATACACTAAAGACAATTTTACATTTATACATTTTTACCGAAGCCAATTAACCTACAAACCTGTACGTCTTTGGAGCGTAGGAGGAAACCAGAGATCTCGGCGAAAACCCACGCAGATCACGAGGAGAATGTACAAACTCCATACAGACAAGCACCCATAGTCAGGATCGAACACGGGTCTCTGGCGCTGTAAGGTAGTAGCTCGACCGCTGCGCCACCGTGCTGCCCACTGTTCTCCATTTGTTTTGTTGAAAGTGTTGCAATAATTGTTTTTTTAAATCTCATTGTGTTTTGCAGTAACAGCACGGAATCAGGCCCTTCGGCCCACCGAGTCCATGCCGAGCATCGGTCACACTAGCTCTATGTTCTCCCACTTTCGTTATTCCACTCCCTACACACTGGGGGCAATTGACTAAAACCAATTAACTTACAAACCCGCACGTCTTTGCAATGTGTGATGAAACCGGAGCACCTGGATGTAATAGAGTCTGTACGGAGTTTGTACGTTCTCCCTGTGGCCGTGCAGGCTTTCTCCGGGTGCTCCAGTTTCCTCCCACATCCCAAAGGTGTGCGAAGTGTAGGTTGAATGGCTTCAGTAAATTGCCCCTAGTGTGTAAGTGGGATAACAGAGAATTAGTGTACAGGTCAGCGTGGACTCAATGGGCCAAAGGGCCTAGTTCCACACTGTATCTCTAAACTAAGCTCATCTAAACTGACCTCCTCAAAAACTTGCATGTAATAGTGTCTCTACTGCAGTAGATTTGATTTATTTTCCCCTGCAATTGCTCGCTTTTCTTCAAGAGTGGAAAGAAGAACAACAAGAGATGGCTTGTGGAGATTTACCCTGCAAAATCCAGCAGGAATTGACACCCCAGGACATCAGGGATCTCAGGGTAGTGTTTAACAACTCCGACACAAATAAATGGGGTGAGTGCCAAAAAACAAATGTCGAACCCAGCAATCTGAGAACAAAGTGAAAAAACAGGGGAGTGAAAGTTAATGCTTAGGACATCATTGGGTAATAGTTTTTCTTTCCATACATTACAGGCCCTAAAGCCCAGAATGGACTGGGCATCGTGTTATATTAAGAAGTAAAGTATCAGAACAAACGTGTGTTTGAAGCAGATCTAGGAACACTGTGCATGCGATTACTTAGTGTAACAGACAGAGAATTTGAATTTGTTGGTTGCAGCTGCATTGAACATGGGAGTAGAGACAAGCAACTGCAGATGCTGTTTTACATAAAAGACACAGGGCTGGACTAATTCAGCAGGTCAGGCCACATCTCTGGAGAATATGTATAGGTGACGTTTCGACCTTCTTCAGACCCATCTTCCATGAACATGGAAGTGTTGTTTGGAAAGGTTGGCAGCATTGGAACCATAATGGTCTTGAGGCCCTTGATGGGCCATCATGGACTTGATGGGCCAAAGAGTCCATTTCAGTGCAGTGTTTGTCTATCAGATCGGAATCAGAAAGGGGTGTCCTAAAACCGTTAGACAGGTACATGAATAGGACATGGATTGGGGTTAGGAGGGAGAGATAGATCAGCCATGATTGAATGGCGGAGTAGACTTGATGGGCCGAATGGCCTAATTCTACTCCTATTCCTTATGACCTTATGACAGGTTTGGAGGGATATGGACCAAACGTGGGCAGGTGGGGCTAGTGTAGCTGGGACATGTTGGCCGATGTGGGCAAGTTGGGCCGAAGGGCCTGTTTCCTCACTATCACACTATGATTCTAGTTCAGTCTTCATATTTGTAGCTAATGCATCAGGAAATAATTTGTTTAATTACATTCTAATAAAGTAGTAGATTTTGAAAATTTATGGCATTATCAAATGATTGCAAAGGCTGGAAATACAGAAAATCTGGGAAATACTCAGTTGATCAGTCGTCATTGGTGGAGAGAGTAAAACAGTGTTGATGACTTTTTATCACAACTGTTTTCAGCATTTTATTTTTCATTCTCAATGGCTAAAGGCAGGTAAAAATTATGTGGGATGTAATTATTTGAACATTAAAAACAATTTCATTTTAATCAGTCACTTTTAACTTAGGTATCTTAATGCAACCGAGGTTCATTCGGCCCTACGTATCCTTGGTTTTGGTGTCAACCAGGAGGAACTGGGCACAACACTGAGAAGTTTGGGACCATTAAAAAAAGAGTAATGGCCCTGTCTCACGGTGCGAGTCCACCCACGAGTGATCCCGAGTGAAAGAAAAAATCACACTCGTGGTTGTCTACGAGATTCCAAGTTTATGTTCATGAGTTTAAACGAGTTCCAACGTGTATGTCTAAGTTTGCCGTTTACTTCTCATTTCTGCGATGTACCAAGTTCCTCTCCCGAGTTACCAAGTTCCTCTCCCGAGTTACTCTTGAGCCAACCGTGAATGAAGGCCTGTTTTAAGTATCAAATAGTGGAGCTGGACAGCATCTCATACAGTAAGTATATTCTGATTCAGTATAGAAAGTCATTCAATTTCAGAACTTTAAAAAAAATAGGCAGGATCTCGGCCCCGCACTCGCTGCCATTGTGCATTAGATGTGACAGTTCCATGGCCCTCTACTCTTCCCTGAGATAACACCTCTCCTCTTTCCCCTGTAGACCTCATTACCATTTGTGGGAACTGACTGTGTGCAAGTTGGCTGCATTATTTCCAAGGTAGACACAAAATGCTGGAGTAACTCAGTGGGTGAGGCAGCATCCATGGAGAGAAGGAATGGGCGACGTTTTGGGTTGAGACCCTTCTTCAGACAGAAATAATCTTATAATAAGAAATCTGGGGGGGGGGGGGGTGCATCGTCCCAATGTGAATCCAAATCATTTGTATCAGTATCAGTGAAAATCAGATACTTTACAAGGAAATTGGAGGAACAGCACCTCGTATTCCGCTTGGGCAGTTTACAAGCCAGCGGTATGAATAGCAATGTTACAAAAGTTTGAGATTTTAAAAATCAAGTCTGCAATTTATCCCATCAGATAAAGCATAAAAATAAGTTTAATTTGACACCTAACTCACTTTCATATCTTCAGTATTAAAAACGTTATGTCCATTTTCATACTCGGAAATTAGCATCTTGTTCCCTATTGCTTTTCCATTGACTTAACACAAAAGCTGTGATCAAGGACAGTCAAAAGCCCATAACTTTCTTAAAAATTAAGAGAACTGAAAGAAATGTTCAGTTATTATAGATTGAAGCATTCTGAAACAAATATTAAACAATCTTACTTGGATGACCTGAAATTAAAGCATATAATTAGTTAGTTACCCAATTGTAGCTAATTACAAAATTCAATTACTAAATCTAAACATCTATCCATTTCTGAAGAAAGGATTAACATTTTTTAATAGCCTAAGTGTCCAAATAACATTCACACAAGAATTCACAATATAACATGATTTTTAAATCTCATTGTCATGAATTTATAGGCCAAATGGAAGGAATTTAGTATTTAATTCCCGTAAATTAATGGCCATTTAAATCATCTTGCGAGTGGGTTTTTGAGGAACGCGCTGGTTTGGAACGTTGCGGTTGCGGTGAATTTAAACCACATATTGTCAGGAAAAGCACTGCTGGTTCGTATGGGTCTTAAGCCACCGTTTCGCAATGCAAAATTTGGATTAAAGGCATCTTAAGAAGCACTTTTATACATAAAATAAACGGCTTTCCTTTACCTGTCCCGTACGTGAAATCCGTCCCCGTTGTCGGCGTTGACGGCTTTAGAAATAGATTTTTAATTACTCCAGCGCTAAACTTGTCGGGCGATTAAAAAAAAAAAAATTCACAGAACGGCCGTCGGAACAATTCTTCTGCAAAAGCTTGCACTCCGAGAAAATATATCCAGGACCAGGTAGGAGAAAAAACACATTTTAACCCCGCCCCCCCCTCAAAGGCGCCAAAGTCGCGCACACGGCCAGTGGCACAACTGTAGCACCGCTGAAGGTAAGTTTTGTAACATACCTAGTATGAATTTGATTTCTCTAATTTCAAGTAACCCTTGCATTCCCTCTCCCCTCTCCCACCATAGTCATCCTGCTAGATTCACTGTTTCCATTCATATATCTCTTCCACAGCCACCAATGGACCATTGTGGGCTCTGCATTTCCTTGCTCACGGCACTGCTCTGATTTGTTCTAAACCTTTTCATACCTCTAGAATTCTCCCTACCCTTGTTAATCCTGGCTAAATTGGATCAGCTAGGACTTCAAAATGGGGTTAAGTTTCAGGGTTGCTGGGAGATTTGGTCAAATTGGAATTGCCCTCTGCAGAGCAGGGACAGACTGCAGGAGGTGCCAGGGAGTCTGGAACTTAGATACAATTTGCAAGCAAAGAATGGGAAGCCTTGCAAACCCTGTCAATCAGGTACTAAAAGCATAGAATGGATTGGATGGCTGCAAACCAGACTTACACCTTGTAAATAGTTTGTAAATAATGTTGCAGAGGCTGACTCTGCTAAGTGTTGATTGGATGAGGTGTTGAGCCTTGTCTGAGATTTCTGTTAATTAGGGTAAATGTTTCCAAGTTGACTTCATCTTGAAGTCTGTTGTGAATACAATGTATTGAGCTGTTGTTTCATTGGGTTAGGGAAATGCATGTTATGTATGGGGTTAATCGACACCTGTAATTGGGTGATTAAGGGACAACCCCTGTGTGGTTCGGGCCTCGAATTCCTGGGGCATATTAAAGTCCGTGGTCACAAGGCTCATGGTCGATCTTCTGGAAGAGAGCTCAGGACTGCATACCCTTCTGGAGTGCCTCTGTCTGCTCGAGGCCTAGAGGGCTTGAACAGATAGATGCGAGGATCGAACCCGCGGTGGGATAGGTACAGTGTGTGAACTGTGACTCGCTTTTGGTAAAATAAAATTTAGTTGATTCAAGTGATTCCGTGTTTTTACTGAAACTAGACAGTGGGGGGGGGGGGGGGCTTAGAAACAAGCAATTATCACCCTGACTCTCAGTCTGAAGAAGGGTCTCCACCTGAAACATCACCTATTCCTTTTCTCCAGAGATGCTGCCTGACCTACTGAGTTCAGCATTTTGTGTCTATCATTGGTGTTAACAAGTATCTGCTGTTCCTTTCTGCACTTTAAAAGTAGTCAGGAATTCCATTAATATCAATAATACATTCTGTGCATTCAACTATTATGTATCCCTCTCTATATATAATATTGAGGGCCCGTCGCTGGGAAGTATAGGTGAGAAGGATAAATGAAAAGGGATTGAACTGGAATTAGAAGGGAACAGATTTGGCTCTGATCCCCATTGTAGACCTGTCTCGCCAGTGCTGAGTGAGCCATTGTAGTCACTACAATGTTCATAAGTTCATAAGTGTCCTATCAAGGTCCATCAAGTCTACTCCGCTATTCAATCATGGCTGATCTATCTTTCCCTCCTAACCCCATTCTCTTGCCTTCTCCCCATTACCCCTAACACCCCATACTAATCACCCATACTAATGTGTGGGAGGGTGCAAAGATTCTGAAGAACTGATCACTGCGCCTGCACTGTGAAACAGAAAAAAAAGGAAATATTTTCAATCTAGTTGCAAATGTTGCACCTTTTTTTTCTTTTAGAAAGCATGAATTTGGAGTGTGGTATTATTTCATTCATGCCATTAGTACTCTGATGCTTAAAACTCCCCATTAACAGCCTATTAGTTGAGATTCCTCCAGACTGGTCTGTAAATGTACTTCCATTATTTAAGCCTTGTGCAGACTTAAAAGGAGAATAAGTGCAGCCAAATAAAATTAAATACATGAAATTTCTCCAACTCTTTGAACAAATTGTTCCGGTTGCTTAGACAAAGCTGCTGTGATATTATTGAAACAAAGAACTGCAGATGCTGGTTTATATCACTATCTTTGCTGTGATATTTTACTGGATTTTTATTATTGCATTGGGTGAAACAGAGTTCACGGCATTTAAAGAAAAAATTTCATTGTTTTCAGGTTATGGGCTCCAATGGCAAGGCCCACATTGGTTTGGGAACAGCTCTGCCCAAGACCAAAATAAATTGAAGAGAGTTGTGGATGCAGCCCAGTCCATCATGCAGAGCCCAGTTAGTGGATGTAGCCCAGTCCATCATCCACTAACCTTCATGCTGCCTCGGAAGTGCAGCCAACATAATCAAAGACTTTTCCTGCCCCGGTTATTCCCTCTTCTCCCCGCTCCTATCGGGCAGAAGATACAGAAGCTTGGCAATGGGAACTACCACTCAAGAACAGCTCATTCCCCTGTTATCAGGCTCCTGAATGATACTTGCATTAGCTAGGATATTCTTTGATTCACCTCTACCCCATTGTCGACATTAGACTTTTCTCTGGAACTGGTGCACAACAAAGCTGAGAACTATATTCTGCACTCTGTATCTTTCACTTTGCTCTCCCGATCTTGTTTAGTTCAGTTTAGTTTAGAGATAGAGCATGGAAATAGGCCCTTCAAGACCCTGCCAACCAGCAATCCCTGTACACTAGCACTATCCTACATACATTAGGGACAATTTACAATTTTACAGAAGCCATGCCTCTGGCGCCACCTGCTGTACTTGAGTTTGACTTGAATGTGATTATGTACAGTATAATCTGATTTTATTCAATAGCAAAACAATGCTTTTCATTGTACCTCAGTACACATGACTATAGGAAAACCTGAACCTAAATTAATTGCCATCCCAATCTGACCTTGAGAGATGGTGGCTGTCAGTCTTTCTGAACCGCTGCAATCCTTCTGGGTCTCTATCCTATAACTCCCCCCCCCCCCCCCCCCCCCCCACTCCTCCAACAGTGTTTTTGGGGAGGCGGTTCTAGGCTTTAGACCCATCAATGATGAGTGAATGGTGATATAGTGCCAGGTATTGGAGCGGAACCTCTTGATGGTGGTGTCCCCTGCACTGGAAGCTCACAAACTAGGAAATCATCATTAAGATGACTGCAACACTTCATCCCTTCATTTTAATAGAGAGAAGCCAACGCAATTCTATTACGTATCTAAATGTTTTGTTGTGCTGTAGGAAAGAACCTCATTGTGTGATCCTCGATGGACGCATCTAAACCGCTCATTAGGTGGCCACTGGAGCAGTGCATGAATGACCATTCCATGCGTGGGTTTGGGTTAGCGGTCACAAAGGTACCAGGAATAGGAAGCTATTGATGGAACCTGAACATTATCACAGTTTAGACATTAGACTTTAGAGATACAGTGCAGAAACAGGCCCTTAGGCCCACCAAGTCCACACTGACCAGCGATCACCCCATACACTAGCACTATCCTACACACCAGGGACGATTTACAATTACAATTAACCTACAAACCTGTACGTCTTTAGAATGTGGGAGGAAACTGGAGCACCCTGGGAAAACCCACGCGGTCACGGGGAGAATGTACAAACTCCATACAGACAGCACCCATAGTCAGGATTGAACTTTGGTCTCTGACGTTCTAAGGCAGCACCTCTACCACTGTGCCACTATGCCACCCTAAAGTTGACAGAGTACTACCAAATATGAGCCTGTAGTAAGGAACTATAGAAGAATTGGCTACATGGAAGGTAGCAGAGGGTGATGGTGGAAAGTTGTTTTGTCGACTGGAGGCCTGTGACTAATGGTGTGCCTCATGGATTGGTTTATGATTTATATCAAATATATGGATAAGAATGTACAAGGCATGATTAGTAAGTTTGCAGATGACACTAAAGTGGGTGATATTGTAGACAGTGAAGGTGATTATCAAATATAACAGCAGGATCTTGATCAGCTGGGCAAGTTGGCTGGGGAACGCTTAATGGAGTTTGATGCAGATAATTGTTAGGTGTTGCGTTTTGGAAAGTCGAACATGAGCAGGACCTTCACAGCGAATGGCAGGGCCCTGGGCAGTGTTGTAGAGCGGAAGGAGCTAGAAGTGCAGGTACACAGTTCCCTGAAAATGGCGTCACAGGTAGATAGAGTGGTCAAGAAGGCTTTCTGTCAAAGGATACAATATTTAATGCAAAGATATAACATGGTAGTCTAATAAAGTGTGATTAAAGAAAGTTCAATGGAGTCCGATCAGGTAGATGGCAGGTCAGGACTGCACTCTATGCGATGACTCCAATACTCAAGAATATCTGTAACAGTTTAGGTGATGGAAATTTATTTTATACGAACAAGGCAGCAAGGTGGCACAGCGGTAGAGTTGCTGCCTTACAACGCCAGGCACTCGGGTTCTGTCTGTACAGAGTTTGTATGTTCTCCCCGTGACCGCGTGGGTTTTGCCTGGGTGCTCGGTTTCCTCCCATGTTCCAAAGACATATAGGTTTGAGGGTGAATTGGCTTTGGTAAAAATTGTAAATTGACCCTAGTGTGTAGGATAGTGCTAGAGTGCTGGGATCGCTGGTCAGCACGGACTTGGTGGGCTAACGGGCCTGTTTCCGTACTGTATCTCTAAACTAAACTAAACTAATGCTACTGAGGTCAAGTATATAGAAAACATCATGTAGCACTAACACAATCCCATTCACAGTTCTCATTTTTAAAGGGCAGATGCTGTAGTCATGGATATAAGCCTTGTAAACACTCACTCACAAGATTGCACTGCCAACAAGGAGGAAATTGCAAGCTTATCTGCAACTGGCAAAATTGACTTTTGGGTACATATTTAACAGGACAGCTCCCTTCATAGAGTCGTGCAATCACTTGTAGGACTTTCACAGTGAATGGTGGGGACCTTGGGAGTATTGTAGAACACAGGAACCTAGGAGTATAAGTATATTGTTCCCTGTAAGAGGCATAGAAGGGCAGGGTGATGAGGAAGGCTTTTGGCATGCTGGCCTTCACCTGTAAGAGCTTTGGGAATCTAAGTTGGGCAACATGTTACAATTGTACAAGATATTGATGAGGCCAAATTTGGAGTATTGCAATCAGTTTTGTGTCAGGCAGCTGTAGGAAATATGCCATTAAGCTGGAAAGAGGGCAGAAAAGATTTAAGAGGACCGGTCTCGGGGAGACTCGAGGGACTGAGTTATGGGGAGAGGTTGGGCAGTCTGGGAATTTGTTCCTTGGAGCAGAGGAGACTGGTGGATATTCTAAGAGAAGTGTATGAAATGATGAGGGGCATAGATAGGGTGAATGCACATTCCTTTTCCCAGGGTAGGGGAATCAGAGAGTATATGTTCATAGAGGGGCTGGTGTTAATAGGAACCTGAGGCGCAACCTTTGGACACAGACGGTGGTACATTTTTATGGAAGACCTGCCAGTGTATGTAGTTAAAGTAGGTGCAATAACATTTGGACATGCAGAGGAATGGTTTAGAGGGATATGAGTCAAATTTGGGCTAATGGGACTAACTTAGATGGGACTTCTTGGTCAGCATGGGTGAGATGAGGCAAAGAGCTTGTTTCTGTTCTGTATGACTCCATTCTCCAACCACCCGTGACATTAAACAGATGCTGGTTTTCATGACATCTGAAAAGTGGCACTTTTTTTTACTTGGGCTATTTCTTTTGCAGGATGAATGTATGGCCAATATATATTTCTCATTCCTAAAAGACCTACAGATGATGGCAGTGAGCTCCTTCTTAAATGTAAAGAAGTCGATTAGTGCAGGTGTCAGGGGTTATGGGGAAAAGGCAGGAGAATGGGGTTAAGAGGGAAAAATAGATCAGACGTGATTGAATGGCTGAGTAGACTTGATCTGATGAATGGCCTAATTCAGCTCCTATCACTTATAAACTTATGAACTTATAAACAGTCAGTTTGTTGTCAGCCTGGAATCAAGTCAACACTGGAACGGTTTTCCTTTCCAAAAGGCAATTGGTGATCAAGATGCGTTTTTGCAACAAAAGTCTGGTAATTTCATGGTCATGACAATTCTTGATTTAGTCATTAATTTTATTTCCTATCTACTATGGTGGGTTTTGAATTCATTTCCAGATCATTAGTTCAGGTCTCTGAATCCTGTGGATATTTTGTTTTACTTCGGAGTCACGTGAGTGACTACGTGAAGAAGACCCCGTCCAGCCGCACACGCGTCATATCGTCAGAAGCATAGCGCAGCGACCGTGTGTGGAGGAGTAGAGCTCCTCCAAGCGGTAAGTTTAAAAAGCCTGAAGGTAAGTGGTTTCACTTTCGCTTTCAGGTCGCCTTCTTCGGAGAGACTTGTAGTTGTAAGACAACACAAGTTAGAATGGAGAAAGGGCGTAAAGGGAGGAGGCGTACCGCAGGTAAAACTCAAGAACACCGCGGGTCTGCGAGTAACGGGCGCCCGTTTGAGGAGTCGGTGGCAGCGAGGCGATCAACTCCAGAAACGGTTGAAGAAAGTATAGTTGCAGCGCCATTAGGGCGTAAGGCCGGGCAAAAGTCCGTGCGGCCAGAAGACTCTGAGGAGTCAGACCCGGAGGTTCCCCCGCCTCAGGCAGACATTATGTCTGCTTGGGTCGCCAATTTAGAATTCCTCATGGTGAAAATAACTTATCAAGACCCACTCCAGGAGGAATACAGCCCGCATTGGCCTACGGGAGAGCCAGAGCAGGGAGTGCCTGGGATAGGTCGGGCTCAGCGTTGGCCTACGGGAGAGCCAGAGCCAGCAATGCCTGAACAAGGGCATTTTATGCGTTGGCCTACAGGAGAGCCAGCATCAACAATGTCTGAAGGAAGACAGTATAGGCGTTGGCCTACAGGAGAGCCAGCGCCAGCAGCACCTGAAAGAGGGCTGCCTATGCGTGGGCTTGCAGGAGAGCCCGAGCGGGGAGCACCTGGAAAAAGGTTTACTATGCGTGGGCCTATGGGAGAGCCAGCACTAGAAACACCTGAAGCAGGGATGCCAGATCAACCCCACCATGAGGAGGAGCAGCAAGATTCAGATGACGAATCATATGAGGACCAGAGCCCAATAACAGAGCCTAAAATACCAGGTCTGGCACACATATTTGCTGTTCCCAGACTAACAGGGGAACCGTTGGGAGATGAATTAGCAATGACAATAAATTACTTGCTCTCCCATCAGCTCCAGGAACTGACCATGGATGACACTGTCAAAAAATATAAAACCCCGCAGAATTGCGCACTGCTAGCAGTCCCAGCGGTGAATAATGTAATATGGGGCTATTTGGGCATTGCAATACGCGCACAAGAAATGAAATTACAGCAGGGTGTTGAAATTGCTGGGGTCAGGCATTCTCCAGAGGCTTGGATGAGGAGCACGTGTCTGCATCACAACAGGTTGCCTTAGCACTCATGTGTAGTGTGCACTTTGAAATAAACTGTATTCATAAAAGTGCTATAAGACCTAACATTCTCCCTAAGTATGCGGGGCTCTGTAAACCATCTAATATTCAATTGCCTAATCTGCTTTTTGGAGAGAATCTAGCCAAAAGGGTAAAAGACCTGAATGAAGAAGCAAAAACCGTGGGGATGATGAAACCACCGGTGCTTGGCAGTTTCCCAACCGAAGTGTGGTGACTGGGGCCGGTGAAGGAACAAGTCGGTCCTTCCCATATATGTGTTATTGGCGCACTGCTCCTGGGGCACGTGGAGGTTACAGTATTCCCACTAAGAGCAGGGGACAACAATTGCCATCGGCAAACCCCGAGGTAGGTGGGTCTGGTCCTGTAAGAGACATATTAAATGTTTCACACTCACACTCACAAGTTGGAGGAAGATTACAATTCTTCCTAAAAGAATGGCAAAAAATAACATCGGACTAATAACTGACTACTACTTAACCAAGAGAGTAATAGTCTCTCATTATTTGATTACTAATCTTTTGGACCAAAATGGTTATAACATTAATCCCGTAAATTACTCTTACTGATTTTTTTTTTTTTTTAGCGTGGATCTAGTAATAATTATTTTTTTCTAAGGCTACGGAAGTCCTTAGATGGCCAGCCACGTTAGTGTGGCTAACACTAACTACACTATTTGTAGATGTAGTTTCTTCTTTTTTCTTGCACTTTATTAATTATTATTTTTTAATTTTCTTTCTTTATTACTTACTTAATTTCTATCATAAAGTTGATTCGAATTATATGTATTATTTGTGGAGAGGGGTCCGGGAGGAAGATCTATTCAATTTAAAACTCATCTGTTCTGTGTTCGGGTGGATTGTAATAGAAAAATTGGGGGTCAAGGAATTACTTTTTGTAGCTGGAACGTTAAGGGAATTAATGACTCAATCAAGAGAGGTAAAGTATTAGCACACTTAAAAATCACTTAATGCAGATGTAACATTTCTTCAAGAAACTCATCTTAAAAATGAAGCACAACATAGATTGAAAGCAAATGGATTGTTGAAACATATCACTCTTCATTCTCCCATAAGGCTAGAGGGGTTGCAATTGTAATCCGTAAAGGTATACCTTTTAAACACATATCAACTATTGCGGACAATAATGGTAGATATATAATACTAGTGGGTGAATTATATTTTTAAAAAGTAATTCTTCTTAATGTCTATGGACCAAATTGTGATAACCCTTCGTTTTTTAAGAATATACTTAATAATATCCCAGAAATTACACAACATAACTTGATAATTGGAGGAGATTTAAATTGTACACTAGACTCTTATTTAGATAGATTATCAAGACAAAGAAAAGCAAAATCCAAAACAAGCGAATTAATAAACTCATACATTAACTCTACTAATATCAAAGATGTTTGGAGAATTGCACCTCTAACATTTATGATCAAACTAAGTGGAATGACTGAGAAGCAGACACAATGGAGACTTAATCCTCAGATTTTAAATGATAAAGCATGTTGTGAATATCTTATCACACAGATAAATATGTTTTTCGAGACTAATGATTGTCCTGAAATATCTCCCTCCCTTCTTTGGGAAACATTTAAAGCATTTATACGAGGAGCGTTAATCTCTGCGCAAGCCTTTCGTAATAAAGAGAACCGGGCCAAACAACAGGAATGGGAAAGGAGATAAGGCAATTAGATATGGAAAATGCAATCACGCCCTCTACGATAATACATAATAAAATAGCAGCACTTAAATATAAGTTAAATCAACTATATTCAGATCAAATCATAAAACTTTATCAAAATACTAAACAGCTATACTTTGAGTTTGGTGATAAACCACAAGAATTACTAGCATGTCAGCTCCGGAAACAGGAAGGGGAAAAAATAATTTACAAAATTAAATCTGATACGGGAGAAATGCTAACATTACCCAAGGATATTAATGATAGATTTTCTCAATACTATCAAACACTTTATTCATCCAAAACGATAGTGGGCTCTGCAGGAATGGAATCATTTTTACAGAAATGTAATCTCACAGGTTTAGATCTGAAAGAGAGGGAATTATTAGGGGCCGAAATATCAGTAAAAGATATTGAAGAATCTATCAGATCTTTAAAAAATGGAAAGGCCGCTGGCCCGGATGGTTTAAATAGCCAATTTTATAAAAAATTTCATGATCTGATCTCCACACACTTAAAGACACTATATACTCATGCCTTCATGCAACAGAAACTACCAGAAACTTTAAACGAATCAACAATAATACTTATACCCAAAATGGATAAGGACCTTGAAGATCCAGGTTCATATAGAGCAATCGCTCTCTTAAACACCGATCAGAAAATATTAACTAAAATTTTAGCCCATAGATTAAGTTTAGTGATTCATAAATTAATACACCCTGACCAAACTGGCTTTATTCCAAAACGCTACTCATATTATAATTTGAGACGATTATTTAATATTATATACTCAAACAGAATAGATAATGTAGATTTAGCAGTCATCTCGTTAGATGCTGAGAAAGCATTCGATCAAGTGGAATGGCCCTATTTATTTTCGGTGATGGAAACATTTCAATTGGGTGAGAAGTTTTGCACATGGGTTAAGCTTTTATACACTAACCCAATAGCTAGAATAATGACAAATCAAATGCTATCAACAAAATTTGATTTATCTAAAGGTTGCAGACAAGGATGCCCGTTATCACCATTATTATGCATGGGAAAAGGAATTAGCCCAACCTATAACAAAAGATATTTGGGATGAAAGTTTACAACATATACATCAATGTTCATTAAATGCCAGACACTCTTTAATACAATTTAAAGTACTATATAGATTGCATTATTCAAAAACAAAATTAAATAGAATCTTTCCTAATATCTCTCATATTTGTGATAAATGCCAATACATCGGCTAATTTAACCCATACTTTTGTAAATTGTATAAAAATTAAAAATTATTGGATGGATATTTTTAAAATACTCTCTGTAGTTGTTAATACTCAACTGAATCCCGATCCTAAATTAATAATATTGGGCATCTCAGAACAATACCTAAAACTTACAACAAACCAAAGAAATTTCCTTGACTACAGTATAATAATTGGGAAAAAATTAATATTAAAATTTTGGAAAAATCCTGCAACCCCCACAATTAAGATGTGGATTATGGAGATGTCAGAGACCTTATATTTGGAAAAAATTAGATATGTCTTAATTGACAAACCAGAATTATTTACTAAAATATGGTCTCCATTTATAGATTATCTGAAGGGGTAGACTGGGCCGGCGTGGAGGCCTGACTGAAACCTGAACCCAGGACTGGATGAATAGTTACATTTTCTGACCTATGGACCTATCTCCTAAGTTGTATTATTGATAGTTTATCTTACTTTTTTAATTTCTTCTTTTTATTTCTTTATTTTTATTATCTATAAATATAAATAAATAATTAGAGGCAACGTTAATATGTAACCGATAAAAGAGGACCCCAGCTACTTTGGTAACTGGGTACCCGGAACCCTGGATACTTAATATGTAATCATTATACAAAGTTTGTAATGAGTTGGACTATGATATGCAGATACCTCTAGTAAAAAATGACAATTAAAAAAATAATAATAATAATAACATCTAATGCATTTATACTGTGCAGTATTGTGGGGTTTAGAATTGAATTCTACCCATATTTGGATCCTCCTACTCAGCATATTTCAAGCCAGACACGTATTTTCTCAAAAGAAGAGAATATGGAGATTCAGGCAGAACTTGAAATATTGTGTAAAAAAGGGGTAATTGAGGTCAGTTCACCAACACCACCAATTTGTGTCAAGTGTTTTTCTAGAGCAAAAAAGGATGGTGGGTGTAGAATTATTCGAGATCTGACAAGTCTTAACCCTTTTGTACAGTATAAACATTTTTAAACATTTAAAAATTGAGACATTTGCCAATGCTATACAGCTAATTTCAAGAAAATGCTATATGGCTAGCATAGATCTTCAAGATGCATATTACTCTGTGGCTGTGCATGGTAATGATCGGAGATACATAAAATTTAACTGGATGAGTCAATTATGGCAAGTTAAAGCATTGCCTAATGGTTTAACCTCAGCTCCCAGACTATTTATCAAATTGTTAAAACCAATCTTAGCACTACTAAGAGCACATGGCCATTTGTTAATGGCCTATTTGGATGATATTCTGATTGTGGGAGACACTCGGGCTACAACAGAAGCATCAGTGACAAGAATCAAGCTCACTTTCGAGAGGCTGGGATTTATTATGCATCCAGTTAAGTACAAACTATTACCAAGCACAGTAATTGATTACTTGGATTTCACTATTAATTCAGAACACATGGTAGTGACTCTGCCCAAGGATAAAAGGCTGCAGTTAATTGAAGGTTGTATTAAGCTCATTACACAGCACCAACCCTCAATTAGGCAAAGTAATTGCTTCATTTCCGGCTGTACAGTTTGGACCACTGCATTATCAGCAATTACAGCGAGCAAAGGTACAGGCATTGAGGATACATTCAGGGCATTTTGACAGGCCCATGCAATTGCCAGTTGCAGCTATTACTGAAATACAATGGTGGATCAGGAGTGTCTCAAATGCTTCCAGAGAAATTCTGGTTGAAACACCTTCCATTATTCTACAGACTAATATAAGTGCTCTAGGTTGGGGCGCTACTAATACTATTTCCAGCTGTGGAGGTAGATGGAATGTGGAGGAAGTACCTTTGCTCCAAGAACAAGGGATCAATTACCTAGAGCTTTTAGGAACATTTTATGGGTTTAAAGCTTATTGCTCTAATATGCAAAAATTGCATGTTCAGGTGCAGATTGACAACATTACGGCAGTAGCGTATGTTAATCATATGGGTGGTATCAAGTCAGAATCTTGTGATAGATTGGCAAACGTGATCTGGACCTGGTGTATTACCAGAAACATTTGGCTTTCGGCAATCTACCTACCAGGTAGATTCAACATGGTTGCAGACACAAGGTCACGTAAATTCAATGACAATACAGAATGGATGTTGGATCGTGACAAATTTAATAAAATTGTTGCACGGTTCGGCATACCAGAGATTGACTTGTTTCCATCCAGACTTAACCACCAATTAATAAAATATGTGTCATGGGAACCTGATCCTGGGGCAGTAGCGGTGGAAGCTTTCTCGCTGCATTGGGGTAGAATGTTTCTGTATGCATTTCCTCCATTTTGCCTCATTAGTCGGTGTATACAGAAGATCAAACAGGACTCCGCTTCAGGAGTATTAGTGGTACCAGACTGGCCTACACAACTGTGGTACCCTCTGGTGTTAAAAATGATCACAAAGCCCCTTATGATTATCCCTAAACAGGAAAACCTGCTTGTGCACCCGGTAACTGGTGATTCGCATCCTTTACATAATCGTATTGGTTTGTTGATTTGCAGATTCTAAGGAGGCCATATCTCGGAAGAGGACTATCAGATCGTACTGTGGATGTTATTGCGGCAGCCTGGAGGGATAGTACCCAGAAGCAGTACATTTCTTACATAAGGAAATGCGAGGTGTTTTGCTTAAGGCAGAATATTACATATCACACTGCAGACATCTCAGACGTGTTAGAGTTTCTGTCAACTCTTTATTTTAATTTGCAGTTAAGCTATAGTGCAATCAATACTGCAAGGAGTGCCCTCTCTGCATATCTATGGAGGGAATCAGAACAAAATCCTGCAGGGTCACACCCTTTGGTCTGTAGGTTTATGAAGGGAATTTTCAGTTCCAAGCCTCCTAGACCCAGGTATACAGAAATCTGGAATGTAAGAGATGTGCTAATGCTCCTTCGTCAATGGACTCCTATTGCAGCTCTGTCCTTGGCCAAAATTTACCATGAAGGTAGTCATGCTCATGGCACTGGTTTCAGCACAGAGCGTGCAAACATTACAGAAACTACGAATAGACAGGATGAAAATAGCAGCAGATGCCATTACGTTCTATGTCTAGGATTTGCTTAAACAGAGTAGTCCTGGAGTCACAGGATGTAAGTTGTTTTTTTCAGCATATCCTATGGATCCACATCTATGTGTAGTATCACATTTAAGATGTTACATTGAAGCCACCAGAACCTTAAGAGGTGCAGAATCAGCATTCTTTATCAGCCATAAAAAAACGCATAAGAAAGTGTCGGTTCAGACTATTTCAAAATGGCTGAAGCAGGTGTTGGTTGCTGCAGGTATTGATACTGACAAATTTAAATCACATTCCACCAGGGCGGCATCAACATCGGCGGCCAAGAATTTGGACGTCCCAATCGACCATATCCTTGCAGCTGCAGGATGGGCAAGTGAACGGATGTTTCACAAGTATTACCATAAGGAGATTACAGAACCTGGGGTATTTGGTGGTGCTGTTTTGGATTCAGTATTAAGTTCCCTCTTGTGATAAAGGGGTTACTATTGTTGTGATAAATGGATTTGAATCTACGGCATGAAATCACAGAGCTTTAAAATCTTCACGTAGTCACTCACGTGACTCCGAAGTAAAATAGTAAGATTAAACGAGAACTTACCAGTTTGAAGTTTGATTTTTATTTTATGAGAAGTTACGTGCCCTCAACTCCCACCCCTCATAAAGGTCAACTGGTAGTTCTAATCTTCACGTACCTTACTATCATACTTCAGTAATTATTATCTGTGATTTCACACCGCTGCTTTGAAGATTGACGTGTGTGCGGCTGGATGGGGTCTTCTTCACGTAGTCCCTCATCGTAATTCCTCATAAAATAAAGATCAAACTTCAAACTGGTAAGCTCGTTTAATCTTACTATTTTACCTAGTTTTTTACAACATTAAACGTTTATTGTTTTCTATTTCCAAACGTACTTAGATTTTAATTCTTGATTCAAAGTAGTTACTCATTATTCTGGAGAACATTTATAAATGAAGGAATGGATGACTAACAAAAGCAGAAAAGGCTCTTATCATTAAGAAAATTAAATTTACACAGTGGAGGTTCTGCAGCAAACTGAGTCTCCAACAGAGGAAAAATCATTAAAATATTATATTTTTATTTTCAAGTGGTTCAGAAACCTAATGGGGCAAATTGCTGTATATTTTTTTATGATTTTTGAATCAGCATCATCGCTCTTATTGCTGGATATATCATAGTCTTTCAATCGTCACCCGAACTGGGACCCAGTTGGAAGATTGGAACCATTTACATGAGTCATGTTTTATTCCTAAACTTGGGGAAAGGAAGTTAAGGAAGACTATTCCTAAAGAAAGGGGTCAAACTCTGCTTGATGGGCCCTCATCAATCTGAACACAAAGTTTCAGCTGAGATTTCAGTGGTTTGTTAATGCATAGTGTCTTGGATTTATGTTGTTCTCTCCATCTTGCTCTCTCTCTCGCTCACTCTCTCTATCTCTCTCTCGCTCTATCTGTCTGTCTGTCTGTCTGTCTGTCTGTCTGTCTGTCTGTCTAACTTCTGTCTGTCTGTCTGTCTGTCTGTCTGTCTGTCTGTCTGTCTGTCTGTCTGTCTTCTGTCTGTCTGTCTGTCTGTCTGTCTGTCTGTCTGTCTGTCTGTCTGTCTGTCTGTCTATCTATGTTTCACACAAAATGCTGGAGTAACTCAGCAGGACAGGCAGCATCTCTGGAGAGAAGGAATGGGTGACTTTTGGGATCGAGACTCTCTCTCTCTCTCTCTCTCTCTCTCTCTCTCTCTCCCTCTCCCCTTCTCCCTCCCTCTCCCTCTCCCTCTCCCTCTTCCTCTCGTTTTTATTTTGTTTTGCTACCTGGCAAGTTCGGCGACACCCTTTCACCGCACCTCGCGTGCTCGCCTTGACTGCGGGGATTTCGTGAAGAGGTGCTGATGAAATTCCAGCACGGTGGCAAGACATTCAGATTTCCCAATACGAGGAGACGACCGCAGAATTCCCGAAGGCTTCTGATAGGATGAAAGTCGCCGAGAATCCCTCACACTCGCGGTGGAAGAGCTGTCGGTGTAAATTACCCAGCCTCGATGGCAGAGACTGGAGGATCTGCAAGTGGCTCAATCTGACACAGGTCATGTTGTGTTTCCAATTTATTTGACTGTTGTTAAATATTTTAAGTGTTCTTAGAAATGTGTTTATAGGTTTAAGTATTTTAAGTATTTATACGAGTATAATATACTACACGTATACTATCAATCCCATTATACTAGTATAATATATTTGATATAGGTTTACATAACCTATATAAAACTTTAAGTTTAGAGGTGCATACTGGTATAATATATTATATACTATATTTATGTATACTATTACTGTTTACTGTTATATACTGGTATAATAGTTTACTATTATATACTATGTTTATAGTATAAACCTAGAAACTTGAAGGTTTATATAGGTTATGTAAACCTATAACAAATATTGTGAAATGTTTTTTTAATGTATTTATTTTTGAATGCCCAGGTCATTCTAAAACATGGAGCGCTTGGCGGGTTTGACACTCTATGTGAAGTAATACCGCTCCTGTCGACACCTCCGCCGGAGACTACATTGATACATTATCTCCACGCCCTGAATTGCAATCCCATATTCCCATTGCACTGCCAACGCCTCCACCACAAGCAGTCGAACTGGGTCACCCCTGCAAGGTGTTGTTCTGGGTCACCTGAGGTAAACTCAAGACTTAATTGTAAGTCAGCCTTTTTGACTGTAGTATCTCTGCGCCTTCTCGTTTTCTTCTGTTTCCCCCGAGAGCCTGAAAACTGTAACGTCCACGTTCAGGAACAGCTACTTCCCTACAGCCCATCGGGCTGTTAAACTCTGCAACAGCCATTAAACTCTGAACTACATAAACTATTATTGTTATTATGCAATATTATTGTTTTTTTATGTGTACATATGTGTGCGAGTTTGTACATATATGTGTGTGTGTGTGTGTGTGTGTATGTGTGTGTGTTTGTGTATACTTAGACATTTAACTTTTTTCTCGTTTATTATGTAGTTTACAGTGTACTATGTTAACATATTCTGTTGTGCTGCTGCAAGTATGAATTGCAGTGTTCTACCTGGCAATAAAACACTCTTGACTTGTTATCTCATCTCTTGCCGTTCACTCTAGGCTTCTTTCCCCTTGTTAACCCTCTCCCCCTCTCTCTCTTATCTCTTCCAGATGCCCCCCAACCCCTCACAATCCCACTCCCCCACCTTTCCTTGCCTCTCACACTTTCCCCACACAATCCTCGAGTCTCTATCCCCGCTCCCTCCTCTCAAACTTCATATTCACCTTTGAAAGGTAAAACAATTAAGAAAACAAACTGGGACTAGTTTGATTAGCTTGGATTCAGTTTATTTTTCAAACAAGATGAATACTGAATAATGAAAACACCATTTGAAAAATCCCCCAGCAAGATTGCACAATCATGCTTATTTTTGCGCAAAATAAAAATCATTGTTTTTATCCCACAGGCGAATAAAACCTAAAGCGACAGCTTTTCTACAGTGCTAAATCAATTCCTTTGAGGGGAGTTTTAATGCGGCGGTGGCGGCGTTACCCCGTCAGCAGGAGGTAAAGATCTTCCAAAAGAATCTCCTGCAGGGGTCTTTGCGCTCTCTCTCGGGCAACTGAGTGACGCGGGATCTCTGCTCCAGTTTCACTTCCTCCATGTCCTCAGGATTCGGGAATGTGCTCTCAATCCCCATCTGATTGCTGCGGGAGTCTAGCAGTCCGGATAAGAGCTTCTCTTTCCTCTCTTTGTTCAGATCCTGAGGACAAACGCTCAGTGTTATTGTGCTGCTTCACAACATTGCGCAACATCATTACTCTCAGCCAACAAAGAAACCGTTTTACATTTCCTTGACCAGCGTCTGCTTTGATCTGTCGTTTTCACACCTTTCCCTTCCATATCGCTAGTTTCCCTCTCCCCTGACATCAGTCTGAAGAAGTATAGAATAGAATAGAATATAATACGTTTTATTCTTATTGCACAGCAACTGTACAACGAAATGTCAGTGCATCTCCTTCAGTGGTATACAATAAAAGGCAAAGGATAAAAAGATTTAAAACAACAAAAAACACAATCAACTATTAACTCTCACATTTACCGGCAAGATCAATGAATAAAATAAGTTAATAGATAGTAGAAATATTGCACATTATATTGCACACTACAGCAGACACAGTTTTATATTGCACCACGAATTGTGTTGTGTTGCCCGCAGTGTTATCTATTTGAGTTTAGTTCTTTAATGGCACATGGGTAGAAACTGTTAATTAGTCTACAAGTGTGTGCCTTCAGAGACCTGTATCGCCTCCCAGAAGGCAGCAGAGTGAAAAGGTGGTTGGCAGGGTGGGATGAGTCTTGTGTGATGTTTGTGACCCGACGTAAACATCGGGCCCTGTAAATGTCTTCAAGGGAGGGTAGTTGAGCGTTTGTGATGCTCTGTGCTGTTTTAATAACTCTATGCAGTGCCTTCCTTCCAGCCACAGTGCAGCTAGCAAGCCACACCAGGATGCCATAGGAGTGGATGCTTTCCACGGCGCACCGGTAGAAGGATAGCAGCAGCTGCTGTGTGACATTTGCTCTCCGCAGAGTCCTCAGGAAATAGAGCCGCTGCTGTGACTTCTTTACGAGAGAGATGGTGTTCACTGTCCATGTGAGGTCCTGGGAGATGTATGTGCCCAGGAACCTAAAGTTAGTGACTCTCTCCACCATGTCTCCTTTGATGTAAAGAGGAGCAGGTTCCTCTCTCCTCCTCCTGTAGTCAATAACCAGTTCTTTTGTTTTGGTTGAGTTGAGTACCAGGTTATTGTTAGTGCACCAGACAGTCAGTTTTTGGACTTCATCTCTGTAGGCAGACTCATCGTTGTTATTTATCAGCCCCACCACAGTCGTGTCATCTGCAAACTTAATGATCCGGTTTGTGCTGTGTGTTGGTGTGCAGTCATGGGTGTATATTGTATAGAGAATAGGACTCAGCACACAACCTTGTGGCGCTCCTGTGCTGAGCGTCAGGACTGGGGAGTGATTGGACTCCATCCTGACAGTCTGTGGGCGATCTGTTAAAAAATCCATGATCCATCTGCATGTGTTGGCATTTACACCCAGGTCAAACAGTTTATCCACCATTCTGCTGGGGATGATGGCATTGAATGCAGAACTGAAATCTACAAACAATATCCTCACATATGAGCTCCAGGTGAGTCAGTGCAGAATGTAGAGCTATGTTGATGGCGTCCTCTGTTGACCTGTTGGCTCTGAATGCAAACTGATGTTGATCCAGGGTGGGTGGGACTGAGGATCAACATCAGTTTGCATACAGAGCCAACAGGAAGTGTCTCGAAGTCACCCGTTCCTTCTCTCCGGAGATGCTACCTGTCCCGCTGAGTTACACCAGCATTTTGTGCCTATTTTTGTGCTGCTATTGAACACTCACGACTCCGTGCATTGTTTATTTTTGTGCCCCGAAATTAAACGAGGGATGTCCTGGCCAAAGACCAGCTGCTTCAATCCCCCCACCCGTTAACATCACCTCAAACACAAAGAGAGGCCCTTCGGCCCTCCCTGCCCATGTCGCCCCATGTGTCTATCTCTACTGATTCCTAATCCCATTTTCCTGCGTTAGATCCATTGCCATAGCCATTCAGATTCTGCAGAAATAAGAAACTGCAGATGTTGGTTTATTATACACACAAAAGGAGACACAAAGAGACTTAGCGGGTCGGGCAACATCTCTGGAGAACATGGGTAGGTGTTCTCATGGAGCATTGGTAGGAGGGATGCTATATGATCTGCTGAGTCCAGCACTTGGTGTCTCCATTCGGGATCTTGCCTGGATAATAGTCGCAGAAAGTTTCAAACCAAGTGAAGTTTATTGGAACTTTCTGTTGTAGGAAACCAATTTGCTACCTTAGATAGATACAAATTGCTGGAGTAACTCAGTGGGTCAGGCAGCATCCCTGGAAAGAAGGAATGGGAGAGGTTTCGGGTCGAGACCCTTCTTCAGTTCTTGCCAACTCCATTGGTCTCCAGCAAGATCTGAGCATCTACAGTTCCCCGAGTCAGCGATGGTGTTTATTGTGGATTAAACAACAGTCAGGATTCAGTGGAAACGCCCACGTTTTCTGTGAGCATTGAGATAGGATCATTGAAGAACTGGTTACCGAGTCTGAAGAAAGGTCTCGACCCGAAACGTCACCCATTCCTTCTCTCCAGAGATGCTGCCTGTCCCGCTGAGTTACTCAAGCTTGTTGTGTCTATCTTCGGTTTAAATTAGCATCTGCAGTTCCTTCCTATACATACTCATGAGAAATCAGTACCCGGGGCTAACATCACCTTAAACAGCAGCGTGCAGCACTTTCTGTGCGATGGAGCCTTGATTGCACTAGTCTAATCTTGTACCCGCAAACATGAGAATAAATGTGTACAAGAAAACGCGGATCAGAATCAAAAGGGATTATTTTCTTCTCTCTCCACCATTTTCTCCCCTCTTAGTTTCTGGTAAATAGTTGCATGGGCACTGGGACTCGTCAGCCAACCGCTGAGACTTCATGCGGGTAGGAAGGAACTGACATTTCGGGTCGGGACCCGCTGAGTTACTCCAGCACTCTGTATCTATCTGCAGTATAAACCAGCATCTGCAGTTCCTTTCCACACAAAAAACTGCTCGCTTTTTTTGTGAATGGAAGGCTGCACCTAAAGTTTTCGCAATGTATGAAATAAATTGGTGGGCTTTTGTCACCGTGGAGAGAGATGCGGGTTAAACACTTCACCACAGGCGCGATGACGATTGACTGCGCTGCAGAACTAGCAGTGAAAAGATTTGAACACACCAGCGGAGATACTGTAGCTGTGCGATGCCGCTCTACATCTCTCTCTCTCTATCTCCCTCAGTCTTGTTTTTTATTTTGTTTTGCTACCTGGCAAGTTCGGCGACACCCTTTCACCGCACCTCGCGTGCTCGCCTTGACTGCGGGGATTTCGTGAAGAGGTGCTGATGAAATTCCAGCACGGTGGCAAGACATTCAGATTTCCCAATACGAGGAGACGACCGCAGAATTCCCGAAGGCTTCTGATAGGATGGAAGTCGCCGATAACCCCTCACACTCGCGGTGGAAGAGCTGTCGGTGTAAATTACCCAGCCTCGATGGCAGAGACTGGAGGATCTGCAAGTGACTCAATCTGTCACAGGTCATGTTGTGTTTCCAATTTATTTGACTGTAGTTAAATATTTTAAGTGTTCTTGGAAATGTTTTTATAGGTTTAAGTATTTTAAGTATTTATACGAGTATAATATACTACAAGTATACTATCAATCCCATTATACTGGTATAATATATTATATACTATATTTATGTATTCTATGTTTACTGTTTACTGTTATGTACTGGTATAATAGTTTACTATTATATACTATGTTTATAATATAAACCTAGAAACTTGAAGGTTTATATAGGTTATGTAAACCTATAACAAATATTGTGAAATGTTTTTTTTAATGTATTTATTTGTGAATGCCCAGGTCGTTCTAAAACATGGAGCGCTTGGCGGGTTTGACACTCTATGTGAAGTAATACCGCTCCTGTCGACACCTCGGCCGGAGACTACATTGATACATTATCCCCACGCCCTGAATTGCAATCCCATATTCCCATTGCACTGCCAACGCCTCCACCACAAGCAGTCCAACTGGGTCACCCCTGCAAGGTGTTGTTCTGGGTCACCTGAGGTAAACTCAAGACTTAATTGTAAGTCAGCCTTTTTGTCTGTAGTATCTCTGCGCCTTCTCGTTTTCTTCTGTTTCCCCCGAGAGCCAGAAAACTGTAACGTCCAGGTTCAGGAACAGCTACTTCCCTACAGCCCATCGGGCTGTTAAACTCTGCAACAGTCATTAAACTCTGAACTACATAAACTATTATTGTTATTATTGCAATATTATGGGGGTTTTATGTGTACGTGTGTGTACGTGTGTGTGTGTGTGTGTGTGTGTGTGTGTGTGTGTGTGTGTGTGTGTGTGTGTGTGTGTGTGTGTGTGTGTGTGTGTGTGTCTGTGTGTGTGTGTGTGTGCGCGTGTGTGTGTGTGTGTGTGTGTGAGTTTGTGTATACTTACACATTGAACTTTTTTCTCGTTTATTATGTAGTTTACAGTGTACTATGTTTACATATTCTGTTGTGCTGCTACAAGTAAGAATTGCAGTGTTCTATCTGGGACATATGACAATAAAACACTCTTGACTTGTTATCTCATCTCTTGCGGTTCACTCTAGGCTTCTTTCCCCTTGTTAACCCTCTCCCCCTCTCTCTCTTATTTCGTCCACACGCCCCCCCCCCCCTCACAATCCCACTCCCCCACCTTTCCTTGCCTCTTACACTTTCCCCACACAATCCTCGAGTCTCTATCCCCGCACCCTCCTCCCAAACTTCATATTCACCTTTGAAAGGTAAAACAATTAAGGAAACTAACTGGGACTAGTTTGATTAGCTTGCATTCAGTTTAATTCTCAAACAAGATGAATACTGAATAATGAAAACATCATTTGAAAACCCCCAGCAAGATTGCACAATCATGCTTATTTTTGTGCAAAATATAAATCATTGTTTTTACCCCACAGGCGAATAAAACCTAAAGCGACAGCTTTTCTACAGTGCTAAATCAATTCCTTTGAGGGGAGTTTTAATGCGGCGGCGGCGGCGGCGTTACCCCGTCAGCATGAGGAAAAGATCTTCCAAAAGAATCTCCTGCAGGGGTCTTTGCGCTCTCTCTCGGGCAACTGAGTGACGCGGGACCTCTGCTCCAGTTTCACTTCCTCCATGTCCTCAGGGTTCGGGAATGTGCTCTCAATCCCCATCTGATTGCTGCGGGAGTCTAGCAGTCCGGATAAGAGCTTCTCTTTCCTCTCTTTGTTCAGATCCTGAGGACAAACGCTCAGTGTTATTGTGCTGCTTCACAACATTGCGCAACATCATTACTCTCAGCCAACAAAGAAACCGTTTTACATTTCCTTGACCAGCGTCTGCTTTGATCTGTCGTTTTCACACCTTTCCCTTCCATATCGCTAGTTTCCCTCTCCCCTGACATCAGTCTGAAGAAGTATAGAATAGAATAGAATAGAATACGTTTTATTGTCATTGCACAGCAACTGTACAACGAAATTTCAGTGCATCTCCTTCAGTGGTATACAATAAAAGGCACAGGATAAAAAGATTTAAAACAACAAAAAACACAATCAACTATTAACTCCCACATTTACCGGCAAGATCAATGAATAAAATAAGTTAATAGATAGTAGAAATATTGCACATTATATTGCACACTACAGCAGACAAATTTTTATATTGCACCACGAATTGTGTTGTGTTGCCCGCAGTGTTATCTATTTGAGTTTAGTTCTTTAATGGCACATGGGTAGAAACTGTTAATTAGTCTACAAGTGTGTGCCTTCAGAGACCTGTATCGCCTCCCAGAAGGCAGCAGAGTGAAAAGATGGTTGGCAGGGTGGGATGAGTCTTGTGTGATGTTTGTGACCCGACGTAAACATCGGGTCCAGTAAATGTCTTCCAGGGAGGGTAGTTGAGCGTTTGTGATGCTCTGTGCTGTTATACTAACTCTCTGTAGTGCCTTCCTTCCAGCCACAGTGCAGCTAGCAAACCACACCAGGATGCCATAAAAGAGGATGCTTTCCACGGCGCACCGGTAGAAGGACAGCAGCAGCTGCTGTGAGACGTTTGCTCTCCGCAGTCTTCAGGAAATATAGCCGCTGCTGTGACTTCTTTATGAGAGTGATGGTTTTCACTGTCCATGTGAGGTCCTGGGAGATGTATGTGTCAAGGAACGTAGTCAGTGACTCTCTCCACCATGTCTCCTTTGATGTAAAGAGGAGCAGGTTCCTCTCTCCTCCTCCCGTAGTCAATAACCAGTTCTTTTGTTTTGGTTGAGTTGAGTACCAGGTTATTGTTAATGCACCAGAAAGTCAGTTTTGGGACTTCATCTCTGTAGGCAGACTCGTTGTTGTTATTTATCAGCCCCACCACAGTCGAGTAATCTGCAAACTTAATGATCCGGTTTGTGCTGTGTGTTGGTGTGCAGTCATGGGTGTATATTGTGTAGAGAATAGGACTCAGCACACAAACTTGTGGCGCTCCTGTGCTGAGCGTCAGGACTGGGGAGTGATTGGACCCCATCCTGACAGTCTGTGGGCGATCTGTTAAAAAATCCTTGATCCATCTGCATGTGTTGGCATTTACACCCAGGTCAAACAGTTTGTCTACCATTCTGCTGGGGATGATGGTATTGAATGCAGAACTGAAATCTACAAACAATATCCTCACATTTGAGCTCCAGGTGAGTCAGTGCAGAATGTAGAGCTATGTTGATGGCGTCCTCTGTTGACCTGTTGGCTCTGTATGCAAACTGATGTTGATCCAGGGTGGGTGGGAGTGAGGATCAACATCAGTTTGCATACAGATCCAACAGGAAGTGTCTCGAAGTCACCCGTTGCTTCTCTCTGGAGATGCTGCCTGTCCCGCTGAGTTACACCAGCATTTTGTGGCTATTTTTGTGCTGCTATTAAACACTCACGACTCCGTGCATTGTTTATTTTTGTGCCCAGAAATTAAACGAGGGATGTCCTGACCAAAGACCAGCTGCTTGAATCCCCCCACCCGCCCCCTTCCTCCCTCCATCCCATCCTATCCCAATCGAATTCCTCACCTCGAGAACGTTATGTGTTTGTATTCATCACCTCATGGAGTCATAGAGCGGTACAAACACAAAGAGAGGCCCTTCGGCCCTCCCTGCCCATGCCGCCCCATGTGTCTATCTCTACTGATTCCTAATCCAATTTTCCTGCGTTAGATCCATTGCCAGAGCCATTCAGATTCTGCAGAAATAAGAAACTGCAGATGTTGGTTTATTATACACAAAAAAAGGAGACACAAAGAGACTTAGCGGGTCGGGCAACATCTCTGGAGAACATGGGTAGGTGTTCTAGGGGAGCATGGGTAGGGGGGATGCTATATGATCTGCTGATTCCAGCACTTGGTGTCTCCATTCGGGATCTTGCCTGGATAATAGTCGCAGAAAGTTTCACACATAGTGAAATATTTTGGAACTTTCTGTTGTAGGAAACCAATTTGCAACCTTAGATAGACACAAATTGCTGGAGTAACTCAGTGGGTCAGGCAGCATCCCTGGAAAGAAGGAATGGGAGAGGTTTCGGGTCGAGAACCTTATTCAGATCTTGCCAACTCCATTGGTCTCCAGCAAGTTCTCAGCACCTACAGTTCCCCGAGTCAGCGATGGTGTTTATTGTGGATTAAACAACAGTCAGGATTCAGTGGAAACGCCCACGTTTTCTGTGAGCATTGAGATAGGATCCTTGAAGAACTGATTACAGTCTGAAGAAGGGTCTCGACCCGAAACGTCACCCATTCCTTCTCTCCAGAGATGTTGCCTGTCCCGCTGAGTTACTCAAGCGTTTTGTGTCTATCTTCGGTTTAAATTAGCATCTGCAGTTCCTTCCTACACATACTCCTGAGCAATCAGTACGGGGGGCTAACATCACCTTAAACAGCAGCGTGCAGCGCTTTCTGTGCGATGGAGCCTTGATTACACGCGTCTAATCTTGTACCCGCAAACATGAGAATAAATGTGAACAAGAAAACGCGGATCAGAATCAAAAGGGATTATTTTCTTCTCACTCCACCATTTTCTCCCCTCTTAGTTTCTGGTAAATAGTTGCATGGGCACTGGGACTCGTCAGCCAACCGCTGAGACTTCATGCGGGTAGGAAGGAACTGACATTTCGGTTCGGGACCCGCTGAGTTACTCCAGCACTCTGTATCTATCTGCAGTATAAACCAGCATCTGCAGTTCCTTTCTACATTAAAAACTGCTCGCTTTTTTTTGTGAATGGAAGGCTGCACCTAAAGTTTTCGCAATGTATGAAATAAATTGGTGGGCTTTTGTCACCGTGGAGAGAGATGCGGGTTAAACACTTCACCACAGGCGCGATGACGATTGACTGCGCTGCAGAACTAGCAGTGAAAAGATTTGAACACACCAGCGGAGATACTGTAGCTGTGCGATGCCGCTCTCCATCTCCCTCTCTCTATCTCCCTCAGTCTTCTCGGAAATGTTCTCGGAAATGTGTTTATAGGTTTAAGTATTTTAAGTATTTATACGAGTATAATATACTACAAGTATACTATCAATCCCATTATACTAGTATAATATATTTGTTATAGGTTTACATAATCTATATAAAACTTTAAGTTTAGAGGTGCATACTGGTATAATATATTATATACTATATTTATGTATTCTATGTTTACTGTTTACTGTTATATACTGGGATAATAGTTTACTATTATATACTATGTTTATAGTATAAACCTAGAAACTTGAAGGTTTATATAGGTTATGTAAACCTATAACAAATATTGTGAAATGTTTTTTTTAATGTATTTATTTTTGAATGCCCAGGTCGTTTTAAAACATGGAGCGCTTGGCGGGTTTGACACTCTATGTGAAGTAATACCGCTCCTGTCGACACCTCCGCCGGAGACTACATTGATACATTATCTCCACGCCCTGAATTGCAATCCCATATTCCCATTGCACTGCCAACGCCTCCACCACAAGCAGTCGAACTGGATCACCCCTGCAAGGTGTTGTTCTGGGTCACCTGAGGTAAACTCAAGACTTAATTGTAAGTCAGCCTTTTGGTCTGTAGTATCTCTGCGCCTTCTCGTTTTCTTCTGTTTCCCCCGAGAGCCTGAAAACTGTAACGTCCAGGTTCAGGAACAGCTACTTCCCTACAGCCCATCGGGCTGTTAAACTCTGCAACCGTCATTAAACTCTGAACTACATAAACTATTATTGTTATTATTGCAATATTATTGTTTTTTTATGTGTACGTATGTGTGTGTGATTGTACATATATGTGTGTGTGTGTGTGTGTGTGTGTGTGTGTGTGTGTGTGTGTGTGTGTGTGTGTGTGTGTGTGTGTGTGTGTGTGTGTGTGAGTTTGTGTATACTTACACATTGAACTTTTTTCTCGTTTATTATGTAGTTTACAGTGTACTATGTTTACATATTCTGTTGTGCTGCTGCAAGTAAGAATTGCAGTGTTCTATCTGGGACATATGACAATAAAACACTCTTGACTTGTTATCTCATCTCTTGCCGTTCACTCTAGGCTTCTTTCCCCTTGATAACCCTCTCTCTTATCTCTTCCACACGCCCCCCCCCACCTCCTCACAATCCCACTCCCCCACCTTTCCTTGCCTCTTACACTTTCCCCACACAATCCTAGAGTCTCTATCCCCGCTCCCTCCTCCCAAACTTCATATTCACCTTTGAAAGGTAAAATCATAAAACAATTAAGAAAACAAACTGGGACAAGTTTGATTAGCTTGGATTCACTTTATTTCTCAAACAAGATGAATACTGAGGCATCATTTGAAAAAAACCCCAGCAAGATTGCACAATCATGCTTTTTTTGTGCAAAATAAAAAACATTGTTTTTACCCCAAAGACGAATAAAACCTAAAGCGGCAGCTTTTCTACAGTGCTAAATCAATTCCTTTGAGGGGAGGTTTAATGCGGCGGCGGCGTTACCCCGTCAGCATGGGTTATAGGTCTTCCAAAAGAAGTTCTTGCAGGGGGCTGTTGTAGGCGTTGTCTCGGGCAACGGAGTGACGCGGGACCTCTGCTCCAGTTTCACTTCCTCCATGTCCTCGGGGTTCGGGAAGGTGCTCTCAATCCCCATCTGAGGACAAACGCTCACTGTTATTGTGCTTCTTCACAACATTGCGCAACATCATTACTCTCAGCCAACAAAGAAACCGTTCTACATTTCCTTGACCAGCGTCTGCTTGGATCTGTCGTTTTCACACCCTTCCCTTCCGTATCGCTAGTTTCCCTCTCCCCTGACTTCAGTCCGAAGAAGTGTCTCGAAGTCACCCGTTCCTTCTCTCCGGAGATGCTGCCTGTCCCGCTCAGTTACACCAGCATTTTGTGCCTATTTTTGTGCTGCTATTAAACACTCACGACTCCGTGCATTGTTTATTTTTGTGCCCCGAAATTAAACAAGGGATGTCCTGACCAAAGACCAGCTGCTTGAATCCCCCCACCCGCCCCCTTCCTCCCTCCATCCCATCCTATCCAATCGAATTCCTCACCACGAGAACGTTATGTGTTTGTATTCATCACCTCATGGAGTCATAGAGCGGTACAAACACAAAGAGAGGCCCTTCGGCCCTCCCTGCCCATGCCGCCCCATGTGTCTATCTCTACTGATTCCTAATCCCATTTTCCTGCGTTAGATCCATTGCCATAGCCATTCAGATTCTGCAGAAATAATAAAATTGCAGATGTTGGTTTATTATACACAAAAAAAGGATACACAAAGAGACTTAGCGGGTCGGGCAACGTCTCTGGAGAACATGGGTAGGTGTTCTAGGGAAGCATGGGTAGGAGGGATGCTATATGATCTGCTGAGTCCAGCACTTGGTGTCTCCATTCGGGATCTTGCCTGGATAATAGTCGCAGAAAGTTTCACACCTAGTGACGTTTTTTGGAACTTTATGTTGTAGGAAACCAATTTGCAACCTTAGATAGATACAAATTGCTGGATTAACTCAGTGGGTCAGGCAGCATCGCTGGAAAGAAGGAATGGGAGAGGTTTCGGGACGTGAATCTTCTTCAGACCTTGCCAACTCCATTGGTCTCCAGCAAGATCTCAGCACCTACAGTTCCCCGAGTCAGCGATGGTGTTTATTGTGGATTAAACAACAGTCAGGATTCAGTGGAAACGCCCACGTTTTCTGTGAGCATTGAGAAAGGGTCCTTGAAGAACTGGTTACGGAGTCTGAAGAAGGGTCTCGACCCGAAACGTCACCCATTCCTTCTCTCCAGAGATGCTGCCTGTCCCGCTGAGTTACTCAAGCTTTTTGTGTCTATCTTCGGTTTAAATTAGCATCTGCAGTTCCTTCCTATACATACTCCTGAGCAATCAGTATGGGGGGCTAACATCACCTTAAACAGCAGCGTGCAGCGCTTTATGTGAGATGGAGCCTTGATTACACTCGTCTAATCTTGTACCCGCAAACATGAGAATAAATGTGAACAAGAAAACGCGGATCAGAATCAAAAGGGATTATTTTCTTCTCTCTCCACCATTTTCTCCCCTCTTAGTTTCTGGTAAATAGTTGCATGGGCACTGGGACTCGTCAGCCAACCGGTGAGACTTCATGCGGGTAGGAAGGAACTGACATTTCGGTTCGGGACCCGCTGAGTTACTCCAGCACTCTGTATCTATCTGCAGTATAAACCAGCATCTGCAGTTCCTTTCTACATAAAAAAACTGCTCGCTTTTTTTTGTGAATGGAAGGCTGCACCTAAAGTTTTCGCAATGTATGAAATAAATTGGTGGGCTTTTGTCACCGTGGAGAGAGATGCGGGTTAAACACTTCACCACAGGCGCGATGACGATTGACTGCGCTGCAGAACTAGCAGTGAAAAGATTTGAACACACCAGCGGAGATACTGTAGCTGTGCGATGCCGCTCTACATCTCTCTCTCTCTATCTCCCTCAGTCTTGTTTTTTATTTTGTTTTGCTACCTGGCAAGTTCGGCGACACCTTTCACCGCACCTCGCGTGCTCGCCTTGACTGCGGGGATTTCGTGAAGAGGTGCTGATGAAATTCCAGCACGGTGGCAAGACATTCAGATTTCCCAATACGAGGAGACGACCGCAGAATTCCCGAAGGCTTCTGATAGGATGGAAGTAGCCGATAATCCCTCACACTCGCGGTGGAAGAGCTGTCCGTGTAAATTACCCAGCCTCGATGGCAGAGACTGGAGGATCTGCAAGTGACTCAATCTGTCACAGGTCATGTTGTGTTTCCAATTCATTTGATTGTAGTTAAATATTTTCAGTGTTCTCGGAAATGTGTTTATAGGTTTAAGTATTTTAAGTATTTATACGAGTATAATATACTACAAGTATACTATCAATCCCATTATACTAGTATAATATATTTGTTATAGGTTTACATAACCTATATAAAACTTTAAGTTTAGAGGTGCATACTGGTATAATATATTATATACTATATTTATGTATTCTATGTTTACTGTTTACTGTTATATACTGGGATAATAGTTTACTATTATATACTATGTTTATAGTATAAACCTAGAAACTTGAAGGTTTATATAGGTTATGTAAACCTATAACAAATATTGTGAAATGTTTTTTTTAATGTATTTATTTTTGAATGCCCAGGTCGTTTTAAAACATGGAGCGCTTGGCGGGTTTGACACTATGTGAAGTAATACCGCTCCTGTCGACACCTCCGCCGGAGACTACATTGATACATTATCCCCACGCCCTGAATTGCAATCCCATATTCCCATTGCACTGCCAACGCCTCCACCACAAGCAGTCCAACTGGATCACCCCTGCAAGGTGTTGTTCTGGGTCACCTGAGGTAAACTCAAGACTTAATTGTAAGTCAGCCTTTTTGTCTGTAGTATCTCTGCGCCTTCTCGTTTTCTTCTGTTACCCCCGAGAGCCTGAAAACTGTAACGTCCAGGTTCAGGAACAGCTACTTCCCTACAGCCCATCGGGCTGTTAAACTCTGCAACCGTCATTAAACTCTGAACTACATAAACTATTATTGTTATTATTGCAATATTATTGTTTTTTTATGTGTACGTATGTGTGCGTGATTGTACATATGTGTGTGTGCGTGTGTGTGTGTATGTGTGTGTGTGTGTGTGTGTGTGTGTGTGTGTGTGTGTGTGTGTGTGTGTGTGTGTGAGCTTGTGTATACTTACACATTGAACTTTTTTCTCGTTTATTATGTAGTTTACAGTGTACTATGTTTACATATTCTGTTGTGCTGCTGCAAGTAATAATTGCAGTGTTCTATCTGGGACATATGACAATAAAACACTCTTGACTTGTTATCTCATCTCTTGCCGTTCACTCTAGGCTTCTTTCCCCTTGATAACCCTCTCTCTTATCTCTTCCACACGCCCCCCCCCACCTCCTCACAATCCCACTCCCCCACCTTTCCTTGCCTCTTACACTTTCCCCACACAATCCTAGAGTCTCTATCCCCGCTCCCTCCTCCCAAACTTCATATTCACCTTTGAAAGGTAAAATCATAAAACAATTAAGAAAACAAACTGGGACAAGTTTGATTAGCTTGGATTCACTTTATTTCTCAAACAAGATGAATACTGAGGCATCATTTGAAAAAAACCCCAGCAAGATTGCACAATCATGCTTTTTTTGTGCAAAATAAAAAACATTGTTTTTACCCCAAAGGCGAATAAAACCTAAAGCGGCAGCTTTTCTACAGTGCTAAATCAATTCCTTTGAGGGGAGGTTTAATGCGGCGGCGGCGTTACCCCGTCAGCATGGGTTATAGGTCTTCCAAAAGAAGTTCTTGCAGGGGTCCATAGGCGTTGGCTGGGGCAACGGAATGACGCGGGACCTCTGCTCCAGTTTCACTTCCTCCATGTCCTCGGGGTTCGGGAAGGTGCTCTCAATCCCCATCTGAGGACAAACGCTCAGTGTTATTGTGCTGCTTCACAACATTGCGCAACATCATTACTCTCAGCCAACAAAGAAACCGTTCTACATTTCCTTGACCAGCGTCTGCTTGGATCTGTCGTTTTCACACCCTTCCCTTCCGTATCGCTAGTTTCCCTCTCCCCTGACATCAGTCTGAAGAAGTGTCTCGAAGTCACCCGTTCTTTCTCTCCGGAGATGCTGCCTGTCCCGCTGAGTTACACCAGCATTTTGTGCCTATTTTTGTGCTGCTATTAAACACTCACGACTCCGTGCATTGTTTATTTTTGTGCCCCGAAATTAAACAAGGGATGTCCTGACCAAAGACCAGCTGCTTGAATCCCCCCACCCGCCCCCTTCCTCCCTCCATCCCATCCTATCCAATCGAATTCCTCACCACGAGAACGTTATGTGTTTGTATTCATCACCTCATGGAGTCATAGAGCGGTACAAACACAAAGAGAGGCCCTTCGGCCCTCCCTGCCCATGCCGCCGCATGTGTCTATCTCTACTGATCCTAATCCCATTTTCCTGCGTTAGATCCATTGCCATAGCCATTCAGATTCTGCAGAAATAATAAAATTGCAGATGTTGGTTTATTATACACAAAAAAAGGATACACAAAGAGACTTAGCGGGTCGGGCAACGTCTCTGGAGAACATGGGTAGGTGTTCTAGGGGAGCATGGGTAGGAGGGATGCTATATGATCTGCTGAGTCCAGCACTTGGTGTCTCCATTCGGGATCTTGCCTGGATAATAGTCGCAGAAAGTTTCACACCTAGTGACGTTTTTTGGAACTTTATGTTGTAGGAAACCAATTTGCAACCTTAGATAGATACAAATTGCTGGATTAACTCAGTGGGTCAGGCAGCATCGCTGGAAAGAAGGAATGGGAGAGGTTTCGGGACGTGAATCTTCTTCAGACCTTGCCAACTCCATTGGTCTCCAGCAAGATCTCAGCACCTACAGTTCCCCGAGTCAGCGATGGTGTTTATTGTGGATTAAACAACAGTCAGGATTCAGTGGAAACGCCCACGTTTTCTGTGAGCATTGAGATAGGATCCTTGAAGAACTGGTTACGGAGTCTGAAGAAGGGTCTCGACCCGAAACGTCACCCATTCCTTCTCTCCAGAGATGCTGCCTGTCCCGCTGAGTTACTCAAGCTTTTTGTGTCTATCTTCGGTTTAAATTAGCATCTGCAGTTCCTTCCTATACATACTCCTGAGCAATCAGTACGGGGGGCTAACATCACCTTAAACAGCAGCGTGCAGCGCTTTCTGTGCGATGGAGCCTTGATTACACTCGTCTAATCTTGTACCCGCAAACATGAGAATAAATGTGAACAATAAAACGCGGATCAGAATCAAAAGGGATTATTTTCTTCTCTCTCCACCATTTTCTCCCCTCTTAGTTTCTGGTAAATAGTTGCATCGGCACTGGGACTCGTCAGCCAACCGCTGAGACTTCATGCGAGTTGGAAGGAACTGACATTTCGGGTCGGGACCCGCTGAGTTACTCCAGCACTCTGTATCTATCTGCGGTATAAACCAGCATCTGCAGTTCCTTTCTACACAAAAAACTGCTCGCTCTTTTTTGTGAATGGAAGGAAGGCTGTACCTACTGTTTTCGCAATGTATGAAATAAATTGGTGGGCTTTTGTCACCGTGGAAAGAGATGCGGGTTAAACACTTCACCACAGGCGCGATGACGACTGACTGCGCTGCAGAACTAGCAGTGAAAATACTTGAACACACCAGCGGAGATACTGTAGCTGTGCGATGCCGCTCTGAGGATATCACGGATCAACAATCACTATCTTCCAAGGAATGTCACTCACGATGAGGCTGAACATGAATCTTGTCTTGTAAGTGTCTGGCTGTGTGTTTTATAGTAAAGCGCAGTGTGTGGGAAGGATTTCAATCGCTGTTATTTTAAGATGATAATGTACATCGCAGTATGTGTCATTCTCTGGTAGTTTTCCATTCAACTAATAACTTGACATCTTCTCCTTGGTTATTTATCTAAGCAAACCACCCACATTAACTGTTCAGTGGAGTTAACAATTGCAGCTTCTTTTAAAACAACAGGGCAAAAATGTGTGCTCCAGGGAGCCCTATATAAATGAAGTCATATACCTCACCAGTAGCTTATTACAGTTCATCCCAGGTGTGAGTCTGATCTGGGTAGACTAGGAAGAATCATGGTACAGTTTCTGTATCATGCTGCAATTTAATTTATATCCTTCATGCTAATAGTTGAAGGCATCTCTCTATTGGAAAATGAAAGTACGATGGAAATGGGAGCATGGAAACAGGAGAGTGTCATTGGTCTCCCTGGAGTGACCTCCCATCAAGTACCTGATGGTGGATCCAATATCATGAGAGAATTACTGTAATAACAAGCAACTGCAGGTGCTGGTTAATATCAAGGATAGACACAAAATGCTGGAGTAAGTCAGCGGGTCAGGTGGCATCTCTGGAGAAAATGTATAGGTGACGTTTCGAATCAGCTCTGAAAAAGGTCCTGACCCAAAACGTCACCGATACATTTTCTCCAGAGATGCTGTCTGTCCTGACGAGTTACTCCAGCACTTTGCGTCCTCTTGTGTAAACCAGCATCTGAGGTTGTGTGTTTCCACAGCACCACAAGAGAATTTAAACTCACCTCACTTATATTATACTTTGAGCCTACTTCTAGACTTGTGTCCTGTGGTAGTTTCTCTGTTCTATGCCTCTTGTGCTTATTCCTTTCAGTAACACCAGTGTTACTTTTCTGCACTATCTGCAAATTCCTTGATTCTCTTAATACTCTCCTCTCCAAAAAAAGCTCTTGAGCTGCAATCTAATTCTAATTAACAATCTAACCATATCCCTAAATACATATAGTTATCAAAAAATCCACATGCTCAGATCTAAACTTGGCAAGTGGCCACCAGCAATTGTCATTAGTGGAAAGGAGTACCAGATTTCTAATACTCTATCTGTGTTGATATCTCTTAACTTACTCTCTGCAACAATACAGAAGGAAGTCATTCAGCCCATAGGTTTCATGCTAGCTCATAGGAGAGCAATTCCATTAAAATCCTATTGCCCCTCATATTTCCTTGTAACCTTGCAAACATTTGCCCTTCAACCTCTGTTTGGTTTTTCACTGTTAACCAACACTAAGCCGTTATTTTTTGGATATGGGCAGAAACTGGAACACCCAGGGGAAACCTAAGGGGTTAGAGAGAGAGAACGTGCAAACGGGTAGAATCTGAGGTCAGGATTGAACCAGGTCCCTGGAACTGTGGGATGGCAGCACTAACAGTATGCTGTTAGTTAAATTTTAGTTTCCTCCCCACTTCCTCCATCCCCCAACGTCTGGTCCTAAATAATATAATTTAACAATGAATACTCCTGCCCCTTCTACTCACAATCAGATAAGTAATATTCATATTGAGTTTATATTTGGTGAGCGGGCCAGTGGGGCGCATACATTGGTGTGAATTATCAGACTCGGGAGAGAAGGGATTGAAGAGCAGTAACTTGGTAAAAACTGAGAGGAACTGAGACAAAACAGTTTCAACATCCTGTATAGAACTGTCGAGCGAGGAGCAAATGAGATGTAATCTGTGCAGGGTGATCACCAAGGGGCTTTTCAAAAGCATCCAGTTCTCCATTCAGTATAATCTAAGGCCAGTTCATTGATTTATCCTTCCTGTACCCGAATATAAAAGTGGCAAAAAGCTGGTAAGCAATGAATTAATCCTTTACTGTAAGTACTAAATGAACTCAAAATCTTCCAAAGGTTATGCCTCCTTTCTTTCCTCAACTCCGTAAAGATGTGAACACTATTTCCATTGGCAAAGAATTTGATTCTTGTCCATCTAGAGGTTGAGGTGGTACTCCCATAAGAGACTCTGCAATCCCTCCTCTCCCCACCGATCCCTGCGTTCCACCTGCTTCCACTGTTGGCGTCTCCCCCAGGAATCATGATAAGTTGTGGCATTTACAGTCACGCTTATACAAAGATAGGATCACATTGTGGTTTTTACCTGCCGAACAGTTAATACCTTTCTGAACTTGGAAATATGCCATAGTAGGATCTTCTACATCTATCCGGTGTCTTTATTAAATAGCACAAATTCTCTGAAGGTAATGGCTATCTGAGTAGGGCCTTTTATAAATGGACAGCGTATATTTGTGTATCTTTAGTTTAGTTTAGTTTAGTTTATTGCCACGTGTACCAAGCGCACAGTGAA
>JAXLNO010005561.1:436280-441280 GCA_038087875.1 Malacoraja senta | reverse complement strand
CACCAACTCTTCACATCTTCCTGCATTTCAGACTCCAATCAAATTCTCCTTCAGATTCCCTCTGTAGAAGCCTTTTAGCTTAGAAAGTTTATTATAATCATGTCGGGTTACTTTTAATTTTTATCTGCCTGTAATTATGTGCGTGGGATTTATACGTAGTCTGGGGCATGTTCATAGCTGGGATTTGGCGCAGACTCTCAGATAGTTTAGTTTAGTTCGATGAAGACTAATGGGAAGATATAGTTTTGGACCATGATCACGTCATGATCACGAGCATGAATGAAACCTATATATGTTGGAAGACGATGTACTTATGCAAGAAGACTTTTTTTGAGTGACTACTGTTTTTGTACTACTACAATAAAGAAACTATTAATCAGGAGACTGTTTTTGGAATATTCATCTTTCGACGGCTTTGAATGTCTCGTGGAGAGCTCATGGAATGCGTAAGACTTCCTTCTGAACCATGATCAGCAAATGTGTGACCATTGGGGGCTAAAACCTTGAGAGGTCGTGAAGACTGTCACTACACCCTCCAAACCTACTAGCACCCTTAAACCTATGTCCTCTTGTCGCAGACAACTTGAACATTTTTCTCCTCTCTGTCCAGGATTATGAAGAACAATGATGGCTCAAATTATCATCTGAGGTCAATGTTGTCACCAGTGAACAGAAGTTCAAGCCTAAGGTGTGGCTGGGTTATGCAGCCCAGAGTAGCACCGACAATCAAATAAATCACCAACAGCTTCCTGGTTTGTAAATTCTTCCTCAAAAGAGTCTTTTAAAATCCTTGTTTTCTTGGTGGGGGGGAGGGGGGGGGGGGGGGGGGGGGGGGGGAGGGGGTCAGACAAATTAAACCTTATAAGATCATTTGTGTTCCTAAGTGAAAGGAGCAGAAATAGGCCACTCTTTTTTTTCTTCTTTTTTAAAATATTTATATTTTATTAGAAGTAAGTACAATCATATGGCACCAAAAGTGCCTAATATATATTAACATAATACATTTTATGTACAGCTTCTGTTTTTTTTAATATAATGAAGAAGAAAATAGGGAATAGATAATAAAAGATAGAGAAACGTGTGATATATAGTGTGTGAAAAAGAAAAAAGGGTGAAAGAAGAAAAGTGAAGAAAAGAAGATAGAAAAAACAGAGTAGAAAGTTTAAAAAAAATTAAGGAGATCATTATTTATAATCTTGACCATCCCTCACCCAGTCCTGGAACAGTTAGCTTCTACAATTGTGTTGCACCATATGCTTCCAAAAATACGACAAATGGAGACCAACTCGTTAAGAATTGGTCTGATTTATCTATTAGGAGCAATCGCATTTCCTCAAGGTGTGCGGTGTCGAACATGCTTGAAATCCACATTTTAAGCGTTGGTATTGGTGTATTTTTCCAAAATTTAAGTATTAGTTTTTTTGCCATTATTAAACCATAATTTAAAAATAAATTTTGAGATGAGTTCAATTTATTCCCGTCTTCCATTACTCCAAATATAATCATTTCAGAATTAGGTTCCATTTTTATCTTGAATAATTTTGTAAATATTTCAAAAATATCAATCCAAAATTTATAAAGTTTTATGCAGGAAACGAAAGAGTGTGTTATAGTTGCGTTTTGGGATAAACATTTATCACAAATGGGGGACATATTTGGATAGAGAAATAGGCCATTCAGCCCATCAAGTCTACTCCATCATTCAATCATGGCTGAACTATCTTTCCCTCCTAACACCATCCTCCTGTCATCTCCCCATAACCCCTGACACCCATACTAATCAAGAATTTATCTATCTCTGCCTTAAAAATATCCATTGACTTTGCCTCCACAGCCTTCTGTGGCCATGAATTCCATAGATTCACCACCATCTGACTAAAGAAATTTCTCCTCATCTCCTTACTGAAGGAACGTCCCTTAATTCTGAGGCTATGACCTCTGGTCCTAGACTCCCCCACTATTGGAAACATCCTCTCCACATCCACTCTCTCCAGGCCTATCCAGACCATTGATTTTAACATAGATGACTCCATTAATTAGGAACTATTGTGCCAATTTCTTGCTGCAGATTCTGGTTGACCGGGCGGGAAATTAGAAACATAGAAACATAGAAAATAGGTGCAGGAGTAGGCCATTCGGCCCTTCGAGCCAGCACCACCATTCATTGTGATCGTGGCTGATCATCCCCAATCAATAACCCGTGCCTGTAAGGAGAAGCTGGTTGTTCTGATCTGGACACTGTGTAGAAGGCTTGAGGGACCTGTTGGATTTTGCTGTTGATCAGCTTTGCATATTGTTTTTGTAACCTTTTCATCAAAATGTTTCCTTCTTCTGCAGAATCTCTGCATAGAAATTCTTAAAACCTGAAGGTGGTGAAGCATTTTATTCCTTCAGTTTAGAATGCTTGGACTCCGGGGAAAATGATCAGAATGGTTAGTTTTCCAGCTTCCAGTCCTAATTGCCTTATTACATCCCATGGGTGGCCCATACTTCTCCATGGTTGTTGTTTTATAGCCTTACGGCCATCAAGTGAGGACATTATGAAAGATCACTCTGGTCCACAACAAGATGTATCGTTTTGATAATCTGATAGATGTGGAGGGGACTCATCAGGATGTTGTCTGGATGGGAGGATTTTAGTTATCGGGAGCGATTGTATAAGCTGGACTTGGGATCCCTGGAGTTGATACACCTCATGTGACATAATCGCCATTGAGACATTACTCTCAATATTGTCCACCCTATACAAGTCACCTTGGACACAGTTTAATAAAGTACTATAATGTCGTCGCCATAACTCCACAATATTAGCTGCCTCAGAGATTCCATCTACAGTGCATGATAGAGATGTTTTGCAACTGTTAAGAGCTCTCACTTATTTCCAAAATTCTGTAGCATTGTTACTTTGCAGTTTCTTAGCCATGGAATCAGCCCTCATACCTTGCTCATTTTTACAGATGAAGCGAACAGCATACTTATACCTTGCATTAGTGAGCTTCTCGTACTCAAACACAGGCCCCTGGGTCTGGGTCTACCTGCCATAGCCCATGATTTTGTGGCTTCACGGGCTTCAGTATGATACTCAGCTACATACTTATTCCAGCCAGGCCTGATGTTATGTGTCTTATTTTTATGCTTGCAGTAGGGCTTACTGCCTACATATAAAACGCTTACAATATCATTATACATCGAGCAGATATCTCTCCTATGCTTCATATCTTTACAATTAACATTACTACACATTATTGCATCTTTAGGTAGATGAATATTGCTTAAGGATTTATCTGTAGGCTAGGATGTCTTTAGGCTAGGATGTTTTTCTTTGTAAGCGTTGACCAGTCCAGTTTTTCTGTATTAAGGCTATTTCTATCTCTGGATACCACAGGTATGTGTTCAACATATATTATCATAGCAACAGGTATATGATCAGTCATTGCTGCCCTGTACAGAATGCTCATACACCCCAAGGATTTCTACAGTGCTAAATCAATTCCTTTGAGGGGAGTTTTAATGCGGCGGCGTTACCCCGTCAGCAGGAGGTAAAGGTCTTCCAAAAGAAGCTCTTGCAGGGGGCTTTACGCGTTCTCTCGGGCAACTGAGTGACGCGGGACCTCTGCCCCAGTTTCACTTCCTCCATGTCCTCGGGGTTCGGGAAGGTGCTCTCAATCCCCATCTGATTGCTGCGGGAGTCTAGCAGTCCGGATAAGAGCTTCAAGATAACCTCTTTCCTCTCTTCGTTCAGATCCTGAGGACAAACGCTCAGTGTTATTGTGCTGCTTCACAACATTGCGCAACATCATTACTCTCAGCCAACAAAGAAACCGTTCTACATTTCCTTGACCAGCGTCTGCTTTGATCTGTCGTTTTCACACCTTTCCCTTCCATATCGCTAGTTTCCCTCTCCCCTGACATCAGTCTGATGCTGAGCGTCAGGACTGGGGAGTGATTGGGCCCCATCCTGACAGTCTGTGGGCGATCTGTTAAAAAATCCTTGATCCATCTGCATGTGTTGGCATTTACATCTAGGTCAAACAGTTTGTCTACCATTCTGCTGGGGATGATGGTATTGAATGCAGAACTGAAATCTGCAAACAATATCCTCACATATGAGCTCCAGGTGAGTCAGTGCAGAATGAAAAGCTATGTTGATGGCGTCCTCTATTGACCCGTTAGCTCTGTATGCAAACTGATGTTGATCCAGGGTGGGTGGAAGTGAGGATCAACATCAGTTTGCATACAGAGCCTACAGGAAGTGTCTCGAAGTCACCCATTCCTTCTCTCCGGAGATGCTGCCTGTCCCGCTGAGTTCCACCAGCATTTTGTGCCTATTTTTGTGCTGCTATTTAGCACTCACGACTCCGTGCATTGTTTATTTTTGTGCCCTGAAATTAAACGAGGGATGTCCTGACCAAAGACCAGCTGCTTGAATCCCCCCACCCGCCCCCTTCCTCCCTCTATCCCATCCTATCCCAATCGAATTCCTCACCTCGAGAACGTTATGTGTTTCTATTCATCACCTCATGGAGTCATAGAGCGGTACAAACACAAAGAGAGGCCCTTCGGCCCTCCCTGCCCATGCTGCTCCATGTGTCTATCTCTACTGATTCCTAATCCCATTTTCCTACGTTAGATACATTGCCATAGCCATTCAGATTCTGCAGAAATAAGAAACTGCAGATGTTGGTTTATTATACACAAAAAAAGGACACACAAAGAGACTTAGCGGGTCGGGCACCATCTCTGGAGAACATGTGCAGGTGGAAACATGGGAACATGTGTACTTATGCAAGAAGACGTGTTTTTTTTGTGACTTTACTGTTTTGTACTACTACAATAAAGAATATTAATCAAGAGACTGTTTTTGGAATATTCATCTTTCGACGGCTTTGAATGTCTCGTGGAGAGCTCATGGAATGCATAAGATTTCCTTCTGAACCATGGTCAGCAAATGAGTGACCATCGGGGGCTAAAACCTTGAGAGGTCGTGAAGACTGTCACTA
>JAXLNO010005561.1:223421-436080 GCA_038087875.1 Malacoraja senta | reverse complement strand
CTTCACGTTGCGGGACCCAGGTCGGTAGGAGAGGGAGAAGTTGAAGCGGGTGAGGAAGAGAGACCAGCGGGCCTGACGAGAGTTGAGCCTCTTGGCTGACTGGAGGTATTCAAGGTTCTTGTGGTCAGTCCAAACCAAGAAAGGCTGCTCGGTTCCCTCCAGCCAGTGACGCCATTCCTCCACCGCCAACTTAACCGCCAACAGTTCTCGGTTGCCAATGTCATAATTCCTCTCAGCAGGGGTCAGGCGTCAGGAGAAGAAGGCGCATGAATGGAGCTTCTGGTCCCCGGCAGCCCGCTGGGACAGAACAGCTCCCACCCCTACGTCGGAGGCGTCCACTTCCACCAGGAACTGTCTCTCTGAGTCTGGAACTTGGAGGATGGGGGCCGATGTAAACCGTGTCTTGAGTGTCTGAAAAGCTTCGTCGGCCGCGGCAATCCACCGGAACAGAACCTTGGAGGAGGTGAGTGCCGTGAGGGGTGCGGCCACAGTACTGTAGCCACGGATGAACCGTCGGTAAAAATTGGCGAACCCCAGGAACCTTTGGAGCTGCTTGCGGGAGTCAGGAACGGGCCAGGTGGTGACAGCAGAGACCTTGGCGGGGTCCATCTTGATGTTCCCTTGGCCAACGATGTATCCTAGGAAGGAGACTGACGGGGAGTGAAACTCGCACTTCTCAGCTTTAACGAAGAGCGAGTTCGCCAGGAGTACGTCTTCCTCCTTGGTCCGTCAAAAGATGAGGATGTCATCAAGATAGACGAACACGTACTTGTTCAACATGTCTCTGAGAACGTCATTGACCAAAGCCTGGAAGACGGCCGGGGCGTTGGTGAGGCCAAAGGGCATCACCCGGTATTCATAATGTCCCGTGGGAGTGTTGAAGGCGGTCTTCCACTCATCTCCCTCTTTGATGCGGACCAAGTGGTAGGCGTTGCGTAGATCCAGCTTTGAAAAGATGGTGGCCCCCTCCAGGAGCTCGAAAGCAGAGGAGATGAGTGGGAGAGGGTAGCGATTCTTCACCGTGATGCCGTTGAGCCCCCGATAATCTATGCAGGGACGCAGAGATTTGTCCTTCTTCTCCACGAAGAAGAACCCAGCCCCAGCAGGAGACGAGGAGGGACGGATGAGACCAGCAGCCAAGGAGTCGTTTATGTATTTCTCCATGGCGCCTCTCTCAGGGGCGGACAGGGAGTAAAGGTGACCCCTAAGAGGAGCGGAACCAGGCAGGAGGTCTATGGCGCAGTCATAGGGCCGATGAGGAGGAAGGGAGGTGGCCCTAGACTTGCTAAAAACCTCCCCAAAGTCATGGTACTCGGCTGGGACCCCCGTCAGATCTGGAGCAGCACTGGAGCAGGTGGCCGGTTGGGGAGCTGAGGCTTGCTTCAGGCACACTTGGTGGCAGGAAGGGCTCCAACCCAAGACGACCCCCGTCCTCCAGTCGATGTTGGGGTTGTGTCGCCGAAGCCAGGGGTAACCCAGGATGAGGGGAAGACGGGGAGACTGCAGGATGTGGAACTGGATGGTCTCACGGTGATTACCAGACAGGAGCATGCGCACTGGGACCGTCCGGTGAGAAACAGTCCCCAGGCGATGGCCGTCGAGGGCGTCGGCGGGAACAGGTTCAGGCAGGGGAACACAACTGATGCCTAGCTGGCGGGCTAGTTCCTTGTCCATAAGATTAATGTCACAACCAGAGTCTATGAAGGTGGCGAGGGTGTGAGGACCATCAGACAACAGCAGACGGGCATGACAAAGAGGGTGTCGGGCAGAGGAACGTTCCCGTTCCTCGGGGGTGAGACTGGTGCGAGCCACCTGCATGGGTTCGGGTTGCCTCGACGGTTGCCCCGACGAGGGTAGTCCAGTCTCCGGAGGAAAACGAGCTTGGGTGGATAGCTGGCGGTCCGCCGGTCCCTGTCGCCTCTCCCGACGTCTCGCCAGGATGCGTCGGTCCAGACGGGTCGTTAGCTCGATAAGCCCATCCAGAGAAGAAGGAAGGTCGTGGGACACCAACTCATCCTTGATATAGTCATTCAAGCCCAGCAAGAAAGCGTCACACTGGGCCGGGGCGTTCCAATCACTCTCACGGGCCCTGGTGCGAAAGTCGATGGCGAAGTCAGCGACGCTCTGGTTCCCCTGGCTCAACCCCAGCAGACCTCCCGCAGCGTCCGGACCCATCGAAACCTTACCGAACACCTTGCGAAGCTCCACGGCGAAGGCCTGGAAAGAGGAGCAAGCCGCCGTGCGTCGTTCCCATTGAGCCGTTCCCCACAGCCGAGCTCTGCCAGTCAGGTGATTAATGGTAAACGACACTCTCGCCGCTTCCTGGGCGAAGGTGTAGGGCTGTAGGGCGAAGAGAATGGAACAGTTCGTGATGAATGGGTTGCAGCCCTCCGGGTCTCCAGCGTAACGCTCCGGGGTTCCCACCCGGGGCTCAGGTGATGTTCCTGGCAGACCGGGAGCTGGTGCTGTCGGAGCCGGAGGCGAAGCATGGGGTGTAGCCTGGGCGAGGGTGGTCGTCAGCTGTTGGACCTGGGTGACTAGAGCAACCAATGCTTGTTCTTGGTTTGACACAGCCTGTCGAATCTCGGAGTTGGAGGCAGTGAGCATAGCTTCGTGTTGCAGGAGCGTGTGCTCAATCCTCCCGAAGCGGTTTGACGGAGACGTAGTGTGCGCCAAGTCCATTGTTGGCCAGATTGTACTGTAACGGGTATAGCTTGGACCCGATAGCAGCACAGAATCAGGCAGGTATAGTTGGTAAAGAACTTTATTCCGGTACTGTAACACAGGAATGGGTACACCGTACTCACACAGAGGCTCAGGATGGAGCGAGGGTTCCGAAGAGGGGCAGGCAGGTTCGAATCCATGTAGGCAGTCGGGAAATCGCTGGAGAGTCTTGCATGAATGCTGAGAACAATCTGGCACTGTGTGAACGGTGAGGAGAGTCTATATGCCGGATTAATTGGTGATCAGAGGCAACTGAGTGCCACAGGTGAGGAGAGTTGGGCTGATGAGAGGGGAGTGGCAGGCAGGCAGGAGAGGGCAGACTGTGACAGAGAGATGCGCAGAGACCCAGTTCTGCGAGTTTGGTAACCAGATTGGAGGGGATGATTGTGTTAAATGCCGAGCTGTAATCGATGAATAACAGCCTGACATATGAGTTTTGTTGTCCAAGTGGTCCAGAGCGGAGTGGAGGGCCAGCGAGATTGCATCCACCGTTGATCTGTTGTGGCGGTAAGCGAACTGCAGTGGGTCCAGGTTTTTGTTGAGGTAGGAGTTGATCTGCATCATGATCAAGCTCTCAAAGCACTTCATCACCACAGGCGTTAGTGCCACAGGTCGATAGTCATTGAGGCAAGTCACCTTACTCTTCTTGGGCACTGGTATAATTGATGCCCTTTTGAAGCAGGTGGGAACCTCAGACCTCAGAAGTGAGAGGTTGAAAATGTCCGTAAAAACTCCAGCCAGTTGGTCCGCACAGGTTTTTAGAACACGACCAGGTATACCATCAGGTCCAGGCGCTTTTCGAGGGTTCACCCCTCTGAAGGATTTCCTGACGTCGCCCGCTGTGACTGAGACTGAAATACCATCACAGCGAATGGGGGCTCGGCAAGGCGCATCGGTGTTCTCCCTATCAAAGCGTGCGTAAAACGCATTGAGCTCATCAGGGAGTGATGTTTCGCCGACATTCGAGCTGCCTCCTGATTTCGCCTTGTAAGAGGTGATTGCATTCAGGCCCTGCCACAGCCGCCGAACATCTGTCTCTTCCTCCAGTTTGGAGCAGAAGTCCCTTTTGGCCTTTTTGATGGCCTTACCAAGGTCGTATCTGGACTTCTTGTAGGCCACTGTATCATCAGACATGAATGCCCGGTGTCTGGACTTCAGAAGAGTGCGGATCTCAAAGTTCATCCAAGGTTTCTGATTGGGAAACGCTCGGAAGGTTTTGGTGGGGATGCAGTCCTCCACACACTTCTTAATGAAGTCTGTAACGACTGTGGCGTATTCGTTCAGGTCCGTTGCCGAGTCCTTGAACATTGCCCAGTCTACAGACTCCAAACAGTCCTGGAGTTGTTCCTCTGTCCCGCCCGACCAGCTCTGTACAGTCCTCACCTCTGGGGGTGCGCTCTTTAATTGCTGCCTGTAGGCAGGAAGAAGCACCACCGCGGTATGGTCGGATTTACCGAAGTGAGGGCGAAGGATAGAACGATAGGCATTCATGATGGTCGTGTAGCAGTGGTCGAGGGTGTTTGATCCTCTGGTGCAGCAGGAGACATGTTGGTGGAAGTTAGGGAGTGATTTCTTTAGGTTTGCCTTATTGAAGTCCCCAGCTATGGTGGTGAACGCCTCGGGGTAAGACGTCTGGTGTTTGTTGACCATGGCGTGCAGCTCCTCCAGTGCCAGACGGACGTCTGCCTGGGGTGGGATGTAGACCGCGGTCATGATGATGGAGGTGAATTCCCTTGGGAGGTAGAAGGGACGGCACTTCACCGCCAGATGTTCGAGGTGTGGAGAGCAGGAGTTGGACAGGACAGCCACGTCTGAGCACCACGCAGAGTTGACCATGAGGCAGACGCCCCCTCCTCTCCCTTTCCCAGATGCCAGTGTACGGTCCATACGGTGGACGGAGAACCCTTCAGGCTGGACCGCTGAGTCTGGGGAGCTGGGGGTGAGCCATGTCTCTGTGAAACAGAACACAGAGCATTCCCTCAGCTCCCTTTGATAAAGCAGTCTTGCCCTTAAGTCCTCCACTTTATTTTCAAGGGACTGTACGTTGGCCAGTAGGATAGTAGGGAGAGGGGGCCGAAGTCCCCTGCGCATCAGTCTGACCTGAAGTCCTGCCCGTCGGCCACGTTTCCGGACACAATGGAGGCTTCCAGGTACTGTGCTTACTGTACCTGCTGTTTCTGCGGACCTGCGCTGGAACGGGGATTCCTTCACAGACGGCAGCTCCAGCTCCGTAACGAACGGGGGTACCTTCAAAGTCGGCAGCTCCAGCTTCATTGTTCCTGGGAGATCCGGCTCGTCGGCTCTGGAGGTCATCCCGGGGTTTCCAGGTACAGTACCTGGGATCCTCAGTCGGGTCAGGAGTTCCACAGCCAGCGTGGGAAAATTTAAAGTCCGGGGATCCAGCAGCTGCGGGAGATCGCGAAATTGCCAGCGCTTTCAGCTGCCCAAGCAGCTTGTCTGAAACGGCACCGATCACTGCCGTTTCCCTGATGCAGGTGAGTTGATGGAAGTTGTAGGTGAACCTTTTCTGTTCTGGTGCTCCGCAAAAGTTGCCGCAGGCAGGCGCCATCTTTGTCATCTGATGATCATCTGTTGATCATCATCTGTTGATCATCTTTATAAATTGTTTTTGTAACCTTTTCATCAAAATGTTTCCTTCTTTTGCCGAGTCTCTGCATAGAAATTCTTAAAACCTGAAGGTGGTGAAGGATTTTATTCCATCAATTTAGAATGCTTGGACTCCAGGGAAAATGGTTGTCTTCATCAGAATGGTTAGTTTTCCAGCTTCCAGTCCTAGTTGCCTTATTACATCCCATGGGTGGCCCATACTTCTCCATGGTTGTTGTTTTATAGCCTTACGGCCATCGTGAGGACCTTATGAAAGATCACTCTGGTCCAAAACAAGATGTATCATTTTGATAATCTGATAGATGTGGAGGGGACTCATCAGGATGTTGTCTGGATGGGAGGATTTTAGTTATCGGCAGCGATTGTATAAGCTGGACTTGGGATCCCTGGAGTTCAGTTTAGTTTATTAGTTTAGTTCCGTTTAGTTTATTGTCACGTGTACCGAGGTACAGTGAAAAGCTGGAGCGGAGGAGGTTGAGGGGATGACCTGATAAACGTATATAAAATTACGAGAAGCATAGATAGGATAGCGAGTCAGAATCATTTTCCTTCATTGTTGGGATACCGAAAACAAAAGGGCATAGGTTTAAGATAAGAGGAAGACATTTTAAAGAAGATGTGAGGTGTAGGTTTTTTACAGAGAGTGGTTGATATCTGGAATCAAATGTAATAAAGGGTGGCATAGTGGCGCACTGGTAGAGTTACTGCCTCACTGAGCCAGAGACCCGGGTTCAATCCTGACTACAGGTGCTATCTGTACAGTTTGTACGTTCTTCCTGTGACCATGTGGGTTTGCTCCGGGTGTTCCAGTATCCTCCTACATTCCAAAAACGTACAGGTTTGTGGGTTTATTGGCTCCTGTAAATAGCCTCCTAGTGCGTAGAATGCTAAAAGTGGGATAACATAGAACTAGTGTGAATATGTGATCGATAGTCAGCGGGAATTCAGTGGGTCGTAGGCCTGTTCCCACGTTGTACCTCTAAAATGATTTAAAAAAACATTTAAAAATAGTTACTATGTGTACGAGAGGGTGTGAGAAAGAGAGGTGAGTGTGAGACAAGGTGCCTGTAAAAGAGGGAATGTGTAAAGAATGAGTTTGCGTGTGAGTGAGAGAGAGGGAACAAAGCAAACAGGTGGGAAAAGAAAGTTAGGATGGGAAAGAATGAAGGAAAGAGGGTGAGAGTGAGGTAGCAGGAGAAAGGGCTTTCGGGAAGAGAAAAGGAATGTGAGAGAGGGCTTGTACAAGGGAGGGGTGGGAGAAAGAGTGCGCTGAGAAGCGAGACAGAGAGAGGGGGGCAAGAGAGTGTATGCAAGAGAGAGGGGTGGGAAAAAGAGAGAAAGTGCAAGGCGCCAAAAGAAGGAAAGGTACAGATGCTGAAAATCTGAAAAACCTCATTAATGATGGAAACTCAGCATCTATGAAAATAAAAAGAGATATCGCTTTGGGATAATGACCTTCAATCATGAACTCAATCATAATTTGAGTTACAGAGAATTGGGAGAGATACCGGTGAAACTGAATGGCACTGGTGATGTGGTGGGGACTGAGAGAGGGTGGGGAAAACTTGCTAAATGCAGCTGATCTATCTGAAGGAGGAGCTCAAGCAGAGGAGAGAGTAAATCAGTGCCAGAACTGTGAGACATAAAGCACTGCTGGAGCTGTTTGGCGTTGCGTAAGTGACGTCATCAGAAATCGCCGCGAAAATTTGGGAGTTTAACGGGAGTTTTAAATGAGCAAAGGGAAACGTTCATGAGGACCCAAGAAAACTACTATCAGTCTCCAGCTTCAGGGTGCTTTGGAAACTCTGCAATCGACAGCAGAAAGATCAGAAGAAGAGCCTTACTCCCAAGGTTCTGTGTTTGAAATGGCTGCAAAAGGAGAGATAAAGGAGAAGGAGATGAAGCAATGGGAACAGTCGGTAAGAAGTAATATTACTAAGGATGTTTCCCAAATGCTAGCAGACATGAATACTACATTGGAGAAAATGGAGAGTAATCTTTCCCAAAAAATTGATACTGCTTGTGTTGAATTAAAGGAGCTGAAGAGGCAGTTTAAGGAGCTTGATAAAAAATTAACGGGAGAATGTGCTATAATGGAAAAAGACTATAATAAGAAATTTGAGAAGGTGTGTGAGAAAATGAAAAAGTCTGATAAGCTGATGGAAGATATGGAGACTGTAATGGAAGAGATGGTTTTGGAAATATCGAATCTGAAAAAAAGCACAAAAATCTGAGGGGGAGCAACTCGTTAAAATGACTGATAAATGTTTGGATGGAGGCGAGATCGAGAAGGCAGAATTTAAGAATTGTTGGAGTAAAGGAAGGACGAGAGGGACGTGGAAATCAAACACATAATTTCGTTGCTGACTTACTTAAAGAAGTTTTTAAACTGCCAGAAAACCCGAGAATAGATGTTGCTCACCGGGTTGGACGCTTTCCAAAAGGGATAAATGCTCCCCCAAGACAGATAATTGTGAAATTCCTCGACATTTCTTCACTGGAAAATATATTGAAGAAGATTATCCACGGGGAGAATCTTACATATTCTGGGGATAATATTAGATTCTTCCATGATTATCCCCCTGAAGTCGTCCAAAAAAGGATCTTGTTTACAAAGACAAGAAATATTCTGAAAGGAATACACCAAGTGAGATATGGGGTGGTTTATCCTGCAAAAATGAAGATTACTTATAAGGCTATTGAACGCTAATTTACGGACCCTGAAATGGCTTTTAATTACGCACAAAATATCGTAAAGAAAACAGTGGATGAAGATGATGAGGAGGAAGAGGAGGAGGAAAATAAAACTTTTTAACACAAGACTTTGCTCTAATTAAGATGGCGGAACTTTTCCAGACAGTTACCAGACATGCTTATCTGTCTGGAATGTGTTTTGATTGATTGATTGATTGATTGATTGATTTATTTCTTGTCATTTGAACCTCCGTTCAAACGAAACTCCGTTTCCACAGCCATACAAACAAAACAATTCCTACATGACACACAAACAATTCAATTTACAGAAAAACATCCATCACAGTGAATCTCCTCCTCACTGTGATGGAAGGCAAAGTCATTTCTCTCCCCTGCACCATTTTTCTCCCGATGTTGAAGCCCCAGGCGGGCAATGTTAAGTCCCACGGCCGTTGAGGCCGCGCCGGGCGGTGTACGGCCCCGCTCCAGTCCAAAAGTCACAAAGTTGGAGCCCCCGGCGGGCGCTGGAATATCCCGCCGACATTAAAGACGCGCCGGGCGATTTACGGCCCCGTTCCGAGTCGTTCCAACCCCGCGACACGGGCGGGAGAAGTTGCGTTGCGGGAGCTCCGGAAAGCGGTCTCTCACCCGGACCCGCGAGCTCCCGATATCACAGTCCACGGGTCTGCAGCTGCAGCTGGAGCTTCGGAGTGAGCAGCAACGAGTCACCACCGCTCCCTGCGCTCCGAGGACGGCCAGCTCCACAGGCTCCGCGACTGGAGCCCCCAGGTCGTCCCGGTCGGAGGCCGCTCCACGGAGCTACGACAACGGAGACCCGACAGGGAAAAGGTCGGGTCTCCCGTGCAGGGAATAGATTTTTTTTTAAGTTTCCCCCTCCCCCCCCGCCCCCGCCCCCCACATATACACAATTAAAACAGTACCAAAAAAATACAAACAACTACATTTAACTAGACAAAAATAAAATAAAAAGACAGACAGGCTTTTCGAGCGTACAGTCCATGTTTCACCTTGAATGGAAAACTTAAAGATAAACAAAAGGAAGTCGAAGATACAGAATTAATGAGGGAATTAATGAGGGACATGGAATGAAACTTAACGGACTGGAATATAAAAATCTGTTGGTTTAAGAAAATCTTTAATTACTATATTTTAATAATAAATAATCAATTAATCTAACAAACTTAATAATACTAATTATCTGTTAATGTAAGCTGCAAATATGAATAACCCACGGAGTGGGGAAGGAGATAATGGGAGTGTATATAAAATTGATTAAATAAATTTAAACTAGTTTAAGGGAAATTAACTAATATTGATGACATATACTAATATATAGTAATTAACTAAAATGTTCATAATAATACTAACAAAATATTACTGTGTGTGAAGGAGGCAGGAGCATCATACACTTGGAAAAGATCCAGATGCGTGGCTTTGTTTAATAATAATAATAATAATAGATTTTATTTATATAGCGCTTTTCAGGACTCAAAGTCGCTTTAAATTGAGAGTCAGGAATAAACAAAACAAAATAGAGCAGTAAGACAGAGGGGAGGGGAACATGGGACTAAGGGTATGCAGAGGTGAAGAGCTGGGTCTTGAGGCGGGACTGGAAGATGGTGAGGGACTCAGAATTTCGGACCGGTTGTGGGAGGGAATTCCAGAGCCTGGGAGCTGCCCTGGAGAAGGCTCTGCCTCCAAAAGTGCAGAGGTTTGATTTCGGAGTGGAGAGGAGACCAGCTGATGTGGATCTGAGGGACCATGAGGGTTGGTAGGGGGAGAGGAGGTCAATGAGATAAGGGGGGGCCAGGTTGTTGAGGGCTTTGTAGGTGAGGACCAGGATTTTGTAGGTGATCCGGTGGGAAATGGGAAGCCAGTGAAGTTCTTTGAGAACTGGGGTGATGTGGTGCCAGGATTTGGTGTGGGTAATGAGTCGAGCAGCTGCATTTTGGACCAGTTGGAGTCGTTTGATGCTGCTGGAATTGATTCCGAAAAGAAGAGAGTTACAGTAGTCCAGTCGGGAGGAGATGAAGGCATGGATGAGTCTTTCAGCAGCGGGGGGTGTGAGAGACGATCTGATTTTTGCAATGTTGCGGAGGTGAAAAAATGATGTTTTGACAACATGGCGGATGTGAGGCTCAAGGGAGAGGGTTGAGTCAAGGATCACGCCAAGGTTGCGTGCCTGAGGAGATGGGGGAGACAGTGGTGCCGTCGATAGTGAGAGTGGGGTTGTTAATTTAACCCCTTGGAACCTGCTTGTATTAAAGATAAAGAATGGGATATAATGTAATAACTTTGGGTGGATAATGTTTAATTTACATATGGTAAAGTTTAGAATAGATTAATGTTAGATAAATTGGAAGGCATATATACTTATAGAACTGAACATACGTTATGTTTTATTTTAATTTTTTTATTTTTTACCTCTCTGAATTTTTTCTGTTTTTATTTGCTCTGGTTGGATAAATTTAAAAAAATATATATGAAATGTTCCGCTGCCTTTCACGAGACTCTGTTAAGGGGACGGAGCTCAATGTACAACAACATCAATGGAAGTCCATAAATTTTTCGCCACCTTAGGTGGCTTCTCGTTTTTAAGGTATCTTCTCTTAGATTAGGTATGTTACAAAACTTACCTTCAGTCGCGCTGTAATTCTGCCACTGGCCGTGTGCGCGATTTTGGCGCCTTTAAGGGGGGGTGGGGTTAAAACGCGGTTTTCTCATCCCTTGTCCTGGTTGATATTTTGTTGGAGTACAAGCCTTGGCTGATGAATCGTTCCTACCGGCGTTTTGTGAATTTTTTATTTTTATTAAATCGTCAATGTCAGAGCTAGAGTCATTTTAAAAGCAGCTCCTGAAGCGTCAACGCCGATAACGGGGACGGATTTCACACACGGGACAGGTAAACGAAAGTGGTTTCTTTAAATGTATAAAAGTGCTTCTTAAGAAGCCTTTAATTCACATTTTTTCATACGACACGGTGATTTTATTCCCCGAATTAACGGCAGTGTTTTTCACGCCAATACGGGGTTAAATTCACCACAAATGAACGTTCCAAAAGATCGCGTTCCAGAAATCCTCACTGACAAGATGAATTAAATGCCCATTAATTTACAGGTATTAAACATTCAATTCCTTCCATTTGGCCTGTAAATTCATGAAAATTAGATTTAAAAATTATGTTATATTGTGAATTATTGTGTGAATGTTATTTGGACACTTAGGCTATTTAAAAATATTAATCTATTCTTAAGAAATTGATAGATGTTTAGATCTAGTAATTGAATTTTGTAATTAGCTACAATTAGGTAACTAACTAATTATATGCTTTACTTTCATGTCTTCGAAGTAAGATTGTTTCATATTTGTTTCAGAATGCTTCAATCTATAATAACTGAAAATTTCTTTCAGTTATCATAATTTTTAAGAAAGTTATGGGCTTTTAACTGTCCTCGATCACAGCTTTTGTGTTAAGTCAATGGAAAAGCAATAGGGAACTAGATGCTAATTTCTGAGTAAGATAATGGCCATAACTTTTTTAATACTGAAGATATGAAAGTGAATTAAGTGTCAAATTAAACTTCTTTTCATGCTTTATCTGATGGGATAAATTGCAGACTTTATTTTTAAAATCTCAAAATTTTGTAACATTGCTACTTAGATACCTTAACATCACTTTTTTTTTAAATCACTATCAAGATTCTTATTTGTTATTTTTTTAAATTAATTTCACAACACATTCTTTCTTTTTTTTCTTATTAAGGTATCATAGAGGAAGGAGATGTGACATAAATGTAAAAGTTTGGACGACCACCCAACACCCAGTTCTGAGGTATTTGGTTGCACCATATGAGTCAAAAACACTAAACTGATATATAATGAAGACGATAGACAAATAAAGAATGGAGGAATTACATTCTGCAGTTGGAATATAAGGGGTGCCAATGAACCAATTAAGAGGGGTAAAATTTTTGCCCAATTAAAATCATTAAATTCTGACATAATGTTTTTGCAGGAAACACACATGAAACAACAAACACAGATGAGATTGAAGGCAAACTGGATAGGTCAAACATATTATTCTTCATTTACTTCTAAATCTAGAGGTACAGTTATTATTATTCGGAAAGGTATACCATTTAAATTAAAGAATACTATTTTAGATAAAGAGGGAAGGTATATTATTGTTTCGGGAGAAATTTATTCAACCCCACTGACCATGATAAATATTTACGCTCCGAATTTTGACAACCCCCAATTTTTAAATAAAATTATAGATATAATATCAGAGTTTAATGACCAAAATGTAATAATAGGGGGGACTTCAATTGCGTTTTAGATCCATATTTAGACAAATCAATAAAACAAAGGAGGGGTAATTTAAAATCTAAGTAGTGAACTTCTAAATACATATATAAAAAATACTAATATAACAGATGCATGGAGAACTGCTAATCCAACTGGAAGGGAATATTCGTTTTATTCATCGGTACATAAAACTTATTCACGACTTGATTATTTTTTAGTGGATACAAAATTAATTCCATATACAATTAATCCTAAATACCACAATAGTATTATTTCCGATCATTCCCCGTTGACTTTTCTATTAAAATTTGAGGGAATGCCGGGTAAAAATTCTTTCTGGAGGTTTAACACACAAATCCTAAACAACCCACAAGGTTATAAATATTTAAAACAACAATTGAAATTTTTTTTGAGACAAATGAAACACCAGGTATTTCACCTTCTTTATTATGGGAAACTTTCAAGGCATTTATCAGAGGAGTTATAATCTCATATCAAATCTTTCAAAATAAAAAGAATAAGACAGAACAACTGATGCTAGAACAAGAAATTAGACAATTAGAGTTAGATAATGCCAAAGATCCAACTACAGATAAACATAATAAGATAATACTATTGAAATTTAAACTTAATTGAATTTTATCGGCAAGAGTAATAAGATTATTAAACCGAAACATTTCGAATTTGGTGACAAGCCACATAAACTCTTAGCTCGTCAATTGAAAAAACAAGAAAAGGAAAATACTATCACTAAAATTAAATCAGAGAAAGGTGAATTACTAACATTACCTAAGGATATTAACAATAGATTTGCTCAATTTTATCAAAATCTATATACATCTAAAACTAAAATAGAAGATAGTAAAATTATAATTTTTTTAGATAATTGTAATCTTCCAAAACTTGATCTTTCGGAACAAGAAGAATTAGGAGCTCAGATTACACTTGAAGAAATAGGAGAAACAATAAAATCGTTGAAAAATGGTAAGACGCCTGGACCAGATGGTTTTAGTAACGAATTTTATAAAAGATTTCACGAGATAACGGCTCCACGTTTACTTAATTTATATACTCACGCCTTTAAAGAAAATAAACTACCAGAAACATTAGCTGAATCAACTATTACGCTTATACCAAAAGAAGATAAAGATTTAGAAGAACCGAGCTCATATAGAGCTATATCACTTTTAAATACAGTTCAGAAAATTTTAGCAAAGACTTTAGCAAGAAGATTGAGTAAATACATTAGTAAATTGATAAATCCAGATCAAACAGGGTTTATACCCAAAAGATATTCATTTAATAATTCGAGATGCCTGTTTAATATAATGTACTCACATAAAACGGAGGAAGAAGATATATCAATTGTTTCTCTGGACGCAGAGAAAGCATTTGATCAGGTAGAGTGGCAGTATTTATATAAAGTACTGCAAAAATTTAATATGGGAGAGAATTTTATTGTATGGGTAAAATTATTATATGATAAACCGACGGCAAGAATATTAACTAATAATCTGTTATCTGCAAAATTTCAATTATCGAGGGGCAATAGGCAGGGATATGCTTTATCACCCCTGCTATTTGCCCTTATGATAGAGCCCCTCGCTAAAAGTATAAGAATTCATCCGAATATTCAGGGATATAATACTAGGGACTCAAATAACAAAATTTCATTATATGCAGACGATATACTTCTATACATTACAAATTCACAAACGAGCATACCAAACTTCTTAAATTTAATAGAATTCGGTTCTTTTTCTGGATATAGAATAAATTGGAATAAAAGTGAAATCATGACGTTAAAACCTCAAGAATCTACACACCTATTAAAATTCCCTTTTAAAATTGCAACAGAAAAGTTTAAGTATTTGAGTATTCAAATTACTAGAAAATATTAAGCATTATTTAATGCTAATTTTATGCCTTTATTAAATAAACTCAACGCGTTGATTAAATTCTGGAAAACACTTCCGTTATCATTAATAGGCAGAATAAACGCTATAAAAATGATCTTTTTACCACAAATATTATACCTATTTCAATCTATACCATTATATATACCCAAAAACTTTTTCAAAAAACTAGACTCTAATATTACCAATTTTATTTGGGACTATAGATCACACAGAATTCAAAGAAAACACTTGTGCAAACCAAAAGACGTTGGGGGACTTTCACTTCTGAACTTTTTGTATTATTATTGGGCAGTGCTTATTAAGAATATAATTTATTGGTTGGACAGTCCTACCCAACAGACAGAATGGATAAGAATGGAGAAAGAGAATTGTTCTCCTTGTAACATAGGAGCGATCCTCTTCTCCCCGATAAAACTGAACAACACAATATATAAGAATAACCCAATTATACATGATACAATAAGAATTTGGAAACAAATAAAATTATCTTTAAAATTAAGAAACCTATCATTGTTAATGCCAATAGTGAATAATCCTTAATTTAAACCATCTCTTATTGATAAAACATATAATCAATGGGAAAGATTGGGAATTAAAAGGATTGGTGATATGTATGAAATGGGAAATCTGTTATCATTCCAACAATTACAATTAAAATTTAAACTGAAAAATAACCAATATTTTAAACATCTTCAGATCTGCGACTTCATGAAGAAATACATACAAAGATATCAAAATATAACTTTAGACCCACTGGAAGAAGCAATGAATATTAAGGCTGACACAGAAATTAATATCACACTTATATAATAGTATTTTAAATATAGAACTACCATCGACAGAGGCACTTAGAGAAGAGTGGGAACGAGAATTAATGATAAAAATCACGAAGGAAACATGGGAAAAGTATTTGATATATATACACAAATGTTCGATTAATGTAAGACATAATTTAATTCAATTTAAAATTTTACATAGATTATATTGTTCAAAAACTAGACTGAATAAATTCTATCCAAATACTTCCCCCTTTTGTGATAAATGTCTATCCCAAAATGCAACTATAACACACTCTTTTGTTTCCTGCATAAAACGTTATAAATTCTGGAGTGATATTTTTGAAATATTTACAAAATTATTCAAGATAAAAATGGAACTTAATACTGAAATCATTATATTTGGAGTAACGGAAAACGGGAACAAATTGAACTCATCTCAAAATTTATTTTTTAATTATGGGTTAATAATGGCAAAAAACGTATACTTAAATTTTGGAAAAATACACCCATCCCAACGCTTAAAATGTGGATTTCAAACATGTTGGACACCGCACATCTTGAGGAAATGCGATTCCTCCTAATAGATAAATCAGACCAATTCTTAATGAGTTGGTCTCCATTTGTCGACTTTTTGGAAGCATATGGTGCAACAAAATCGTAGAAGCTAATTGTTTCAGGACTGGGTGAGGGATGGTCAAGAATATAAATAACGATCTCCTTAATCTCTTACTTTCTACTCTTTTTATTTCTATCTTCTTTTCCTCTTTCACCCTTTTTTCCTTTTCACACACCATATATCACATGTTTTTCTATCTTTTATTATCTATTCTCTCTTTTTCTCTTTCATTATTTTTAAAAAAAAATAAGAAGCTGTACATAAAATGTAACATGTCAATATATATTAGGCACTTTGGTGCCATATTACTGTACTTCTAATAAAATAAAATAAAAAAATAAAAAAGTGCAACAAGATTATGGAAGAAATGGATGCAACAATGAGTGAGATGGCTGACGAGATAAAGAGACTGAAAAAGGCACAAGAAGCTGCTGGGGGGCAAATTGTTAAAATGACTGATAAATGTTTGGACTTGGTAGCGAGATCGAGAAGGCAGAACTTAAGAATTGTTGGAGTAAAAGAAGGGAGGGAGGCTGGAAAGCACCCCTGAGAATTTGCGGCCAACTTAATTAAACACGTTTTTAAGCTGCCGGAAAATCCCAGAATAGATGTGGCACATCGGGTACGTCACGCTCAGACTGGATCTGAGTTCCACCCCTAGGCAGATTATTGTGTAATTTCTTGACATCTCTACACTAGAAGATATAATGAAAAAGATTCCGTTCGGTTCGAATCTGTCATTTGAAGGGGATAATCTACGTTTTTTCCGTGACTACCCGCCTGAAATAGTCAGAAAACGGAACATGTTCATAAAAACAAGAAACATTTTGAAAGGAGTCCCGGGGGTAAGATATGGCATTTTGACTCCAGGGAACGGGCATTTCTGGACCCAGAAGACGCATTTATATATCCACAAGATATCGTAAAGGAGAAGGACTGAGAACTAAGAATATTATAGAGCAGAATCGGTGAAGATAAGACTCTTTCTGTTTAAAATAAAAAGAACTGGTTCTCATTAAGATGGTGGAATTTTACATGAGGCGTCGGCCAGACATGTTATCTCCATGGAATGTGTATTCGAGGTCGCAAGCTGTTTCACCTTGAATGAAGGACTCAAAGAAAAACAAAACGAAGTGATGGAACATGGAAAACAACCTCAAGCCGGAGAACAAACGAAATAATACAGACGGACTTGATTATAAAAAAGTTTGATCTGTGTTTCTGCTTTTATATAACCAGATAGTAACACAAATAACTCACTAACACAACTAATTAACTAAATACTTTAATGTACATCTAAGTTTAAGGATAATGAGCTAAAATTATAGATATATACTAACCAATATTAATCATTTAAAAAATCATAAAAGAACTAGTATAAGATTTGGGTAATGAGGGGGGAGGTGATATCCAGGAGTCTGACTCCGTTAACCCCTTGGAACCTGCTGTTGGAATCTGCTGTTGTATAAAATCAAATTTGGGGATTTAAGTGGGGAACTGAAGGTAATAATGGTTGGGGTATAGGTATATAAGGATATTTAAACTAACATAGGCTAAATTTCAGTACATACTCAAGACTAGATTACTTGGAGATGCATATGGATATTAGATCCCAAGTGGCTCTTTTTTTTCTCCACCAGTTTGAATATATTTCATAATATTAAAGCGGCTTTTCTTCCCTTTTAAAATATTTGTTCAAGGTGGCAGAGCTGAATGTATAATAACATCGACGTAAGTCCACAAATACCTATTCACCACCGTTAGGTGGTTTCTTTTTTATTAAGGTATCACTCTTTAGATACATTAACACCACCTTTTTAAAAAAAATATTATTATTACTCTTTCATCACTTCACGCTTTCTTGTTGGTTTTAAGGTCTACTCTGGAAAGGAGATGTTACATAAACTCAGCAGTTCGAGATGTCCACCTAACACCTCGAGCTTTGTGGTACTGGGTTGCACCATATGACTTAAGGGTAATAGAATGATTCACAATGCAAGACGATAAACAAAAGAAGTCAGGAGGAGTCACGTTCTGTAGTTGGAATATAAGGGGTGCTAATGAACCAATTAAAAGGGGCAAGATACTTGCCCAATTAAAATCACGGAATTGTGACATAATGTTTTTGCAGGAAACACACCTGAAACAACAAACACAGATAAGATTGAAGGCAAATTGGATCGGGCAAACATATTATTCCTCATTTACTTCTAAATCTAGAGGGACGGCTATTATCATTCGTAAAGGTATACCATTCAAATGCAAAAACACCATATTAGATAAGGAGGGAAGGTATGTTATAGTTACGGGAGAAATTCACTCAACTCCAATTACTATGATAAACATCTATGCACCTAATTTTCATAACCCTCAATTCTTTAAGAAAATTCTGGATATGATTTCAGAGTTTAATTATCAAAATTTGATAATAGGGCGGGATTTCAACTGTGTCTTAGATCCATATTTGGATAAATCAGCAAAACATAAAAGGATTAATATAAAATCTAAAACGAGTGAACTCCTGAATACATATGTAAAACATACAAATATAACAGACGTATGGCGAATTGCCAATTCAGTTGGGAGGGAATACTCATTTTATTCGACTGTACATAAAACGTATTCACAAATTGACTACTTTTTAGTAGAGACAAAATTGATCCTGTATATAATTAGCCCTAAATATCATAATTGCAGTATTTCTGATCACTCTCTGTTAACTTTTTCATTAAAAATAGAAGGAATGACGGATAGAAAAGCATTCTGGAGGTTTAATCCCCAAATTCTAAATAACCCACAGGGTAGTACATATTTAAAACAACAGATGAACCTCTTTTTTGAGACCAATGATACAACAGGTATTTCACCTTCGTTAATTATGGGAAACTTTTAAGGCATTCATGAGAGGAGTTATAATTTCATATCAAGCCTTCCAAAATAAAAAGAATAACACAGAACAATGCCAGTTAGAACAAGAAATCAGACAATTAGACCTAGATAATGCCAAAGAGCCAACCATAGATAAACACAATAAGATAATCTTATTGAAATTTAAATTAAATAAAATTTTATCGGCAAGAGTAATAAGATTATTTCAAATTACAAAACAGGAACATTTTGAGTTTGGGGATAAACCACAGAAACTTTTGGCACGTCAGCTGAAAAAACACGAAAAGGAAAATACAATTACAAAAATTAAATCAGATAAGGGTGAATTACTAACATTACCAAAAGATATTAATAAAAGATTTGCCCAATTTTATCAAAACCTATATACATCTAAAACTACAGCAGATAACATTAAAATTACAAATTTCTTAGATAACTGCAACCTTCCTAAACTTACTTTGTTGGAACAAGAGGAGTTAGGAGCTCAGATTACACTTAAAGAAATAGAAGAAACAATAAACTCGTTGAAAAATGGTAAAACTCCAGGACCAGATGGTTTTAGCAACGAATTTTACAAAAGATTCCATGAGATAATTTCTCCCCGTTTACAAAAATTATATACTCATGCCTTTAAGGAAAACACATTACCAGAAACACTAGCTGAATCAACCATTATACTCATACCAAAAAAAGATAAAGATCTAGAAGAACCTGGCTCATACAGAGCTATAGCACTCTTAAATACAGATCAGAAAATACTAGCAAATCTTTAGCGAGAAGACTGAGTAAATACGTAAACAAACTAATAAACCCGGATCAAACGGGATTTATACCTAAAAGATACTCAACCAATAATCTAAGATGCATGTTTAATATAATGTACTCACTAAAAACTGAAGAAGAAGATGTATCAATTATTTCATTGGATGCAGAAAAAGCATTTGATCAAGTTGAATGGTCATATCTTTATAAAGTATTGCAAAAATTTAACATATGAGAGAATTTCGTTTCATGGGTTAAATTATTATATGATAAGCCGACAGCTAGAATACTGACTAATAATATGTTATCTTTAAAATTTCATTTAACAAGGGGCAATAGACAGGGTGTGCACTATCACCCCTACTATTTGCACTTGTGATAGAGCCTTTAGCAGAAAGTATAAGAAGCCATCCGAATATTCGGGGATATAATACCAAAGATTCAAATAATAAAATCTCACTATACGCAGATGACGTATTATTATACATCACAAATTCGCAAATTAGTATACCAAACATACTAAATTTAATAGAGGAATTTGGCTCCTTTTCAGGATATAGAATAAATTGGAAGAAAAGCGAAATTATGACGTTAAAACCACAAAACTCGACACATCTGTTAAAATTTCGGTTTAAAATTGCAACAGAAAAATTTAAGTATTTGGGTATCCAAATTACTAGAAAATATAAATCATTATTTAATGCAAATTTTATGCCTTTACTAACTAAACTGAATGGGTTGATTAAATTCTGGAAAACCTTGCCGATGTCTTTAATAGGTAGAATAAATGCTATAAAAATCATTTTTCTACCACAAATATTATACCTATTTCAATCTATTCCAATATACTTATCAAAAAACTTCTTTAAAAAATTAGATTCTAGTATTACTAACTTCATATGGGACTATAGAGCGCATAGAATCCAAAGAAAACATCTGTGTAAACCTAAAGAACTTGGGGGACTGACACTCCCAAACATTTTATTCTACTACTGGGCAGTACATATTAAAAACATAATTAATTGGTTGGACAGCTCTCCCCAACAGGTAGAATGGATAAGAATGGAGAAAGAGGATTGTTCTCCTTTTAATATAGGAGCGATCCTCTTCTCCCCGATAAAATTAAACAATACAATATATAAGAAGAACCCAATTATTCACAACACAATTCGAATTTGGAAACAAATAAAACTAACTTTGAAAGTAAGAAATTTAACGCTTTTAACTCCAATAGTAAATAACCCCTCATTCAAGCCATCTCTTATTGAAAAAGTGTATACCTTTTGGGAAAGATTAGGAATTAAAAGCTTTGGAGATTTGTATGAAGTGGGAATCTTGTTTATCATTTCAACAACTACAATTAAAATACAACTTGAAAAATAATCAATACTTTAAATACCTTCAAATCAGAGATTATTTGAAACAACACATACATCAAAATATAACTTTAGATCCACTAGAGGAAGCGATGAATATTAAAACAGATTCAAGCAATTTAATATCATACTTATATAATATTATTTTAAATATAGAACCTCCGTCGACAGAGGCAATTAGAGAAAATTGGGCACACGAATTACAGATATAAATTGCGAAAGAAGCATGGGTAAAACACCTGATATATAAACATAAATGTTCGATTAATGTAAAACATAATTTAATCCAATTCAAAATTTTACATAGACTATATTACTCGAAAACTAGATTGAATAAATTTTATCCAAATATCTCACCAATATGTGATAAATGCTTAGCTGAGAATGCCACTATAACACAATTGTCTCCTGTATAAAACTTCATAAATTCTGGAATAAATTCTTTGAACTTTTTACAATATTATTTAATAGAAGACTGGAACTGAATACAGAATTGATTATCTTTGGATCAATGGAAGATGGGAATACGCTAAATACGTATAAAAAATCCTTACTTAATTACGGTTTAATAATGGCAAAAAACCTCATATTTAAATTTTGGAAAAATTCGCCAACACCAACGGTGAAAATGTGGATTTCAAATATGTCGGAAACGGCATATCTTGAAGAAATACGACTCCTTCTAGTAGGTAAGGTAGACCTCTTCTTATTGATATGGTCTCACTTTATCGGCTTTCTACAAGCATATGGTGCAACACAATCATAGAAATATAATGGTTCAGAAATAGGTGACTGGGGGTAGGATTATCAAATATATATATCGCTTTCAATCTCCTTTCCTCTTCTCTTTTGTTTCTCTTTTCTTTCTTTCTTCTCTTCTTTTTTTCTCCTCTTTTTTTTCTAAGATTATTTTGCTATCTCACGCAACACTTCATCTCAATCTTTCCTTTTGTAATCTTTCATTTCTTATTTTGCTTCATTATTAAATTAAAAATAAGAAGTTGTATATGAAATGTAATGTGTCAATAAGTATTAGGTACTTTGGTACCACATTATTGTACTTCTAAAAAATAAATAAAAAAAATAAAACAAGTGAGAGAAGAATAAAAAGCAAAAGGAGAGAGAACACTAAGCAATGCTGAGACACTGAGATAAAAACTATCCCAGAAGCTGGAAATCTGAAATTAGTGATGAAAATACTCAGAGGGCCACACATGAAAATGAGAGAGAGAGGTGGATGTGAGTTTTAGTACAAGTTTGTGAGAGAGTGCAGGAGAAATGGCTGGGAGGTAAGAGAGGGGTTTGGAAATGAGAGAGGGCTTCATGACAGAGAGGTTCTTATGGAAACTCTGTCGCCTGGTTATCTAAAGTTGTTTAATTCATTATTGAGTCCTATATTGTGTGAGTCTGAGGAGGAGGAGGCCATTCTGCCCCTCAAGCCTGCTCCACCATCACATAAGGTCATGGTTGGTCATCCACCTCAGGTATCAGCATTCCTCCACTCCCTTCTATTCTGAGAAGAGAGACCAGACCCTAGTTCTAGACTCCTCGACCAACAGAAGCAGTTCCCCTCACATCTACCCCATCGAGCCTTCTTAACAGTTTATATGGAGGGACAGAATCACAGAATCTCTTACCCAGATTAGGGGAATCGAGGAGCAGAGGACATAGGTTCGAGGTGAAGGGGAAAAGATTTAATAGGAATCTGAGGAGTAACTTTTTCACACAAAGGGTGGTGGGTGTATGGAACAAGCTGCCAGAGGAGGTAGTTGCAGATGGGACTATCCCAATGTTTAAGAAACAGTTAGACGGGTACATGGATAGGACAAGTTTGGAGGGATATGGACCAAGCGCAGGCAGGTGGGACTAGAGTAGCTGGGACATGTTGGCCGGTGTGGGCAAGTTGGGCCGAAGGGCCTGTTTCCACACTGTATCACTCTGTGGCTCTATGACATGACAGCGCAAGGAAGTTGGGAAAGGAAGAGAGAAATAGAAGACGTGTGTGTGTGTAAGGGAGACAGAGAGATTTGCAGTAGGGAGAGGGGATTGGGAGAAAGAGGGAAAATGGAGAGAGGGTGGCAGTGAGAGAGAGAGAGAGAGAAAAGAGATGGGTGGTTCAGGAGAAGGAATGAGGGAAGGGATTAGGACAGAGTATATAGGTGTGGGCAATGTGAGGAGGTGAGAGAGTAAGGAGGAGAACATAGATGGTGAGTGAACACAGGATGGGTGAGAGAGGGATGAGAGAGAAAAAGGGATGAGATGGGATGGGAGGGAGAGAGAAAGAAGTGACAGAGAGAGGGGTGCAAGAGAGGTACTTAGGAGAGACGGAAGAGAGTTAGGAGAGTGAGCAGGATGGTGGGTGCGAGAAAGTGCAAGAGGAGGGGTGGGAGAGGGAATGAACCAGAGGGAGCAAGGAGAATAAATGGGATGTTGGTGGAAGAGAGAGACAGAGAGTGGGGTGTAGACATGGTGCAAGAATGGACAGGAGTGAGAGGGGAGGGTGTGGAGTGGCTCCGTAAATTATGTTGTTACATATAAAACATGTTAATGAACAGAACAAATCGTGAAACCTTCTCTGCAGCTATCAGTTAATCAATTGGTTGAAGATCTGCATGACTTCCTTTGTATATTTTACGCAATGATCTTGTTTAATGGTTATAACTCCAAATGTCTTATTTGATTCATAATCAATTTCTTAAGGGGTTGTAAGCTCTTGCATATGAGTTGGGCTTGTTATTGTCTCTTATTCTTGCAGATTTAAACACCAAATTTAAGAGATAGTTGCATTTATATAGCACCATACCATGCCAGGTTCATGTTCATGTCATAGGAGCAGAATCAGTCTATTTGGTCCACCGAGACCATACTGCCATTCAATCATGGCTGATCTATCATTCCCTTTCAACTTCATTCTCATGCCTTCTCCCTGTAACCTTTGACACTCTTACTAATCAAAACCCTGTCAATCTCTGTTTTAAAAATATCAAAAGACTTGGCCTCCACCGCCGACTGTGGCAATGAAATTCCACACATTCACCGCCCTCTAACTAAGGAAATTCCTCCTCATCTTTCTAAAGGTACTGTACGTCCTTGTTTTCTGAGGTCGTGCCCTCTGGTCCTAGATTCTCCCACCAGTGGAAACATCCTTTCCACCTCCACTCTATCCAGGCCTTTCATTATTCGATAAATTGTAATTCACACTGTTTTATAAACAAATTATTAATATAGCACCAAAAATCAAATTGTAATCAGTCGTAGCGAAATGCTTAATCGAATCAGCATTACATTATGATGGTATATAAAATATGAACAAGCAGATAATTAGAGTTGAGCATCTGATTATAATGGAGTGATTTGCATTTGAACCGCTTTTAGTTGCAATTAGTCACTTGCTGATGCACAGGAAGTGTAACGTAAACAATGGCAGCTGGCCTCCTGTGTCAGTGACACCCTACAAACAGCAGAAAGATGATCATTTCTGGGAAGTTGGATTGGTGAGGGATGTTTTCTTTTAGAGATTCAGCACAGAAACAGGCCTTTCAGCCCACCAGCGATCCCCGTACACTAAAGGGCCTGTCCCACTGTACAAGATAATTCAAGAGCTCTCACGAGTTTAAAAAAAAATCAAGCTCATGGTAAGCACGTAGAATGTACGTAGCAGGTACGTCGGAGCTCGGGAAGAACGTACAAACTCCGAACAGACAGCATCCGTGGTCAGGATCCAACCCGGGTCTCTGGCGCGGTGAGGCAGCAACTCCACCGCTGACCAGTCAGTCTGCTCTCCACTGCACACCTGTGGAAGTTTGATCGATTATTCGGTGAAATGCTGAATCTCCTCAAACCTCTGAGGAAGTGAAGGCAATGGTGAGCATTGTTTGTAAGTGTATCAGTGTTCTGGGCACAGGGCAGATCATCAATGACGGGCACACCCAGGTACACATGCGAATCGCCATAACCATGGCAACGATTGCATTGAATGCAAAGCATTTGCTGACATTACTTTGTATATAGCTGCAACTCAAATTATGATTGAGTTCATAACTGAAGGTCATTATCCCCAACCCTGCCCTCCAAGAGCGGAACTCGCTATCAAAACATGGAGGGGACGGGGGACACAATTTTTTGGCGGCCACACGCGCATGCGCACACACACACACACAGGCGCGAGGCTTCGGAGGCTCAATCCAGCGCTAAATGCAGCTCAACTATGCCTGTCTCACCGGGTTAACTACAGCGCTGACTGGACTGACGGGACACCAGCGCTGCTTCTCCGCGCTGGCCATATTTCCCGCAAGCCCAGGCAGGTTCACCTGGCGGGACAGGCAGAGTGAGCTGGGTTTAGCGCTGGATGTGGGCCTGGGGGCGCCGTGCCCGTCTGACTCCCAACCTCTCTGGCCACCCACGGGGGGGGGGGGGGGCACTCGGGACAGCGTCGGAGACCCGGCCGGGATCGATCCTGCCTGCGGATGAGGCGCAGGTCTGTGCCACGTCTCCCTCCTCCAATCACCGCACTCTATCCTCAGTCCCACCCCCCCCCCACTCCTCCCTCCTCCAATCATCGCGCTGAATCGTCATGTCCCGCCCCAATTGCCTGCTGACCGACGTCTCTCTCGTCCAATCGGCGCCCTCGATCAGCAGTCCCACCTACACTGTCTCGCGGAAAGCGGAGATTTTAAAATCCGGATGACAAAAATTTGGGGGGGATGTCCCCCACCTCTCAAAACATGGGGGGGACGTGTCCCCTCTGGCCCCCTCCCCTGGTTTTCCGCTCCTGCGTGCCCTCACTCCACCTCCACCCACCTCTCCACTCCTCTTAGGCCCTCTGCTTTCTGTAGAGGAATTAATATCAACCGTAGCATTTCAGATCAATGATCATTCCTTGAACTCCCCGAATCTTTATAAATCTTAATTAATCTTTCGGTAGCACAGTGGCGCAGTGGTAGAGTTGCTGCTATACAGCGCAGGAGACCCGGGTTCGGTCCTGACTATGGGTGCTGTTTGTACGGAGTTTGTACGTTCTCCCTGCGACCACTTGGGTTTTCTCCGTGTGCTCGGGTGTCCTCCCACACTCCAAAGACGTGCAGGTTTGTAGGTTAATCGCTTATGTTACTTGCAAATTTTCCTTGGTGTGTCAGATAGTGCTGGTGTGCGGGGTTATCGCTGGTCGGCGTGGACTCGGTGGGCCGAAGGGCCTGTTTTCTCGCTGTGTGTCTCTCTAAATTCTCCAAACGTTCTCTAAACCTGATTGCTGGAATCATCTCACATTTTCACCATTCACATATATCTTTATAATTATTACCTAATTAGAGTTTGTCTTAATAATTTCAGTGAAGGGACAAAAAATGTGTTAAAGGAAGTAAATACCACAACTCAAACAACACATCAAAAAAGTGATATTAAAAAAGCCTTTGAACAGGTGAAGGATGTTTCATGAGAACTGAAAGTGTGACATTTAAAATCTCTGTAACCTTTTTTTTTTTTTTTTTTTTTTTTTTAAATATTTTTTATTGGAGATAAGTACATAACATATTAACATCATTACCAGTCTTGCATTTTTAAATTGATAATATTGTCAATTATTATTACACTGTCTCCAATACCTTTTGCCCCTTTTTTAAAAACTAGATAGAACTAAAAAGATAGATGAAGTAAAGAAAGAAAAGAGAGAGAAGAAAAGAGAGAGAAGGAAAAAGAGAAAGAAAAAAAAAAGAAAACAGAAAAGAAAAAGATAGTTAAAGAAGAATGGAAAAATTTATTAAGATAAAAAACTTCGTTCGAGATATATTCGTACATTTCAGAGTATAACATTTCATCCATTCTTTAGCCCGAGTGTTAGTCAGGTTCTTGTGCTGAATCATTCTGACCCTTTAAATAATCAATAAAGGGAGACCATGTTCCAACGAATAATTCCTGTTTGTCCAACAGGGAAAATCTGATTCTTTCCACGTTTAAGGTCTCCGTCATTGCTATAATCCACATTTTGATTGTGGGGGTTATAGGGCCTTTCCAAAATTTTAGAATTAATTTTTTTCCCGTTATTATACTATAATCAATAAAGTTTCTTTGTGTTGTTGTAAATGTTTGATTTAATTCTAATGTTCCGAGTATTAGTAATTTTGGATCCGGGTCCAATTGTGTGCTGGTCACTTTAGATATTATACTGAAAATATTTACCCAGAATTTTTTAATTTTTATACAGTTTGCAAACATATGAGATAAGTTAGCTTCTAAATGTTGACATTTATCACATATAGGTGAGATATGTTGAAAGATTTTATGTAATTTTGTTTTTGAATAATGTAACCTATGTATTACTTTAAATTGTATTAAAGAATGTCTGGCATTTAATGAACATTGATGTATGTGTTGTAAACTTTCTTCCCAAGTATCTTTCGTTATTATTTGATTTAATTCTTTTTCCCATGTTTGTCTGTGTAAGTCCGTCGATGGAATGTCACTGTCTAATAAAATATTATATATATAAGATATTAATTTTTCTGTATTAGGATGTTTATTCCAACATTCATCAAGAATTTCTGAATTTCTAATTTGAAAATTTTGAGTATTCGATTTTACATAATCTCTGAGTTGAAGATATCTGAAAAAATCTTTCCTCGAAGTCCATAAGTCTGTTGCAACTCCTGAAATGTAAGAAAAGTGCCTTCCTTGTAAAGTTGTCCCATATTTTTAATTCCATAATTCTTCCATTGTGTAAAACCCCTGTCCAACCATGAGGGCTTAAACAAAGGGTTATTCACAATTGGAAGAAAAAGTGATAAATTATCTAATTTTAATGTCTTTTTTAATTGTTTCCAAATTCGTATAGCACTAAATATTATAGGGTTTTCCATATAATTTTTTTTGTTTAATTTAGACGTAGCAAATAATATCGAGCCGATATCAAAAGGTAAACAATCTTCCTTTTCCATTTTTAACCAATCTGGTTGTTGATCTATTTCTTCCAACCAGAAATTCATATTTTTAATATTAAGTGCCCAAAAATAAAACAGAAAGTTCGGTAAAACCAAGCCTCCATTTATTTTTGATTTTCACAAATGTCTTTTGTTTATCCTATGATTCTTATAATCCCAGATAAAATCATTAACAATGGAATCAAATTTAAAAAAAAAGTTTTTTGACAAATATATCGGAATTGTCTGAAAAAGGTATAATATTTGCGGTAAAAAAAAATCATTTTTATGGCATTAATTTTGCCAACCATTGAGATTGGAAGTGTTTTCCAATATTGAATATTCTTATGTAGTTTGTTCAGTAATGGGGGGAAATTTGCATTTTTTAAAAAATATTTTTATTTTATTAGAAGTAAGTACAATTGTATACAATCATATTTTCATAATACCTTTTATGTACAGCTTCTTATTTTTTAATTTTTTGTAATAAAGAAGAAAAAGAAAAAAGTTAGATAATGAAAAATAGAAAAATGTGAGATATATAGTGTGTGAAAAAGAAAAATAGAGAGTGAAAAAAGAAAGTTGAGACAGAAAATAGAAGAAAAAGAGTAAAAGAAGAAAAGAGAAGAAAAGAAAATAGAAGTAAGGAGATCATTTATAATCTTGACCATCCCCAGTCACGGATTAGCTTTTACACCTGTTGCACCATATGTTTCCAAAAAGACGACAAATGGAGACCAACTCGTTATGAATTGGTCAAATTTATCTATTAGGAGGAATCGCATTTCCTCAAGATGTGCGGTATCCAACATACTTGCAATCCACATTTTGAGCGTACACATTGGTGTATTTTTCCAAAATTTCAATATTAATTTTTTTGCTATTATTAAACCATAATTAAAAATTGACTTTTGAGATGAGCTCAATTTGTTCCCGTCTTCCATTACCCCAAATATAATCAATTCATTATTGGGTTCCATTTTTGTCTTAAATAATTTTGTAAATATTTCAAAAATATCACTCCAAAATCCATGAAGTTTTATACAAGAAACAAAAGAGTGTGTTATAGTTGCGTCTTGGGTTAAACATTTATCGCAAATGGGCGATATATTTGGATAACATTTATTTAATCTTATTTTTGAGTAATATAATCTATGTAAAATTTTAAATTGGATTAGATTATGTCTTGCGTTAATCGAACACTTGTGAATGTATGTCAAATACTTTTCCCATGTAGCCTTCGTAATTTTTATCAATAATTCCCGTTCCCACTCTTCTCTAATTACCTCGGTCACAGGTAAATCTATATTTAAGATACTATTATATAAATATGATATTAATTTTTGTGTATCAGCTTTTATATTCATTACTTCTTCTAGTAAATCAGGAGTTATTTTTTGATATCCTTGTATGTATGTCTTCAAAAAATTACAAATCTGAAAATATTTAAAATAATGAGTGTTTTTCAGTTTAAATTTTAATTGTAATTGTTGAAATGATAATAAATCTCCCATTTGATACATGTCCCCGATCCTTTTAATTCCTAAACTTTCCCATTGATTATATATTTTATCCATCATAGATGGTTTAAATAAAGGATTATTCGCTATCGGTGTTAACAATGATAGGTTTCGTAATTTTAAGGATAATTTTATTTGTTTCCATATTCTTATTGTATCTTGTATAATTGGGTTTTTCTTATATATTGTATTGTTCATTTTTTTCGGGGAGAAGAGGATTGTTCCTATATTACAAGGATAACAATCCTCTTTCTCCATTTTTATCCATTCTGTCTGTTGAGTTGAACTATCCAACCAGTGAATTATATTCTTAATATGTATTGCCCAATAGTAATACAAAAAATTTGGGAGTGAAAGTCCCCCGACATCTTTTGGTTTACATAAGTGTTCTTTTTTAGAAAATCTGCTTTAAATAATGATGTATATATCTTAGTTACGTAAATGCCTAGGTATTTGAATTTTTCGTTTACTATTTTAAATGGAAATTGTTGTATTATATGTTTGTTGTGTTCCCTTATTGGCATAATTTCACTTTTATTCCAATGTATTCTGTATCCTGAGAGTGAACCAAATTGGGTTATTAGCTTTAATAAGTTTGGAATACTAATTTCTGGTTTTGTAATGTAAATTAGTACATCATCTGCGTATAGAGAAATTTTATTCACTGTATCCTTTGTGTTATACCCATGTATTTCCGGATGATGCCTAACTCTTTCTGCGAGTGGCTCAATAGCAAGCGCAAATAATAATGGAGACAACGGGCATCCTTGTCTACAACCTCTAGATAGGCTGAATTTAGATGACAACCTTTGGTTTGTTAATATTCTAGCCGTAGGATTTGTATATAACAGTTTTATCCATGTGCAGAATTTCTCCCCTAGCTGCATGTTTTCCATCACCGAAAATAAATAGGACCATTCAACCTGATCAAAAGCTTTTTCAGCGTCAAGTGAGATTATTGCTAGATCTTCATTAATAATTCTCTTAGAATACATAATATTAAAAAATCTTCTTAGATTATAATATGAGTACCGTTTCTGAATAAAGCCTGTTTGGTCAGGGTGTATTCATTTATTCATCACTGTACTTAATCTATGCGCTAGTATTTTAGTTAATATCTTCTGATCTGTATTTAAAAGTGCAATTGCTGTAACCTTTTAACTAGCCTTTTACAAATATGAAAGGCAATCCTGAAAAAAAAGAATTTTGGAGAATTGATTGCAGACACACTCTACAGGTCTACAGCTCTAAGTAAACAGCCCTTTAAGAACAGCCATGCTGCCTCCAGGGTTTCAGGAAATGGAGGTGTTGGATTGGATTTCATTTTGACATTTTATATGACGCACTCAAACTGGAATAAGTTGTAGTTTGAGCAAGTACCCACATCTGTTCTGCCTGCAGCAAAATAATGCAGGCACAGTCATACAGCGTGACTCAATCTCTAACCTTCCCTTAGTGCAGGGTGAGACTGATCCATCAACAACAGATGGTCTAAGCTTGTTCCCTGACGTTTGATGCACTAGGGAAGGCAGAGGGAAGGCGGAAGGCAGAGGGAATAACTCCATTGACCCCAACGACTCCATCATCTGAAAAAGGGTCCCAACCCGAAACCTCACCCATCCTTTTCCTCCAGAGATGCTGCCTGACCCGCTGAGTTACTCCAGCACTTTGTGCCTGACTTACACATCTGATCCTGTTGCCTCACTGATGTCACTGTGTAGGGAGGTATAGAGTCTCACAGCACAGAAACAGGCCTATGGTCCACCATGGCAATGGTTTAGGTGAGACCCATTGACCACGGGTAATCCATTGACTATGCCAGGATTTGGAGGGAAATGAACTGCACGACTCCACACTCCTCTCAGCTTCTTCATATTGAAGATGTGCATGCCTGAGGGAAGGATGGGAGTGAATGACTATGCAATGCTCCATAGATTGAACAGTCGGTCAACATTGTCAGGGTGTCCATGTGGGCAACGTTTAGGGAGCCAGGCTCAGCCACACTCAGCAGGCCGGGCAGCATCTGTTGAAAGAGAAACAAGAGGAACAGCACCTTCATTGCCAGAGTGAGCACAAACTGGTAAACAGTATATTATACTAGAACAGTATATTATAGTAGAACAGTATATTATACTAAAACAGTATATTATACTAGAACCTCATATTATACTTGGGTAGCTCATAACCCAATGGTATGAACACTGAATTCTCCCATTTTAACCTATCCACCTACTTCTCTACCTCCCCTCTCCTCCCCCTCCCTCCCTTGTGCCCCACCTGGATGCACACCTTTTTCTCCCCTCCCCCTCTACCTACATTCCTTCCTCTAGCTTCACAATTTACAACTCTTGAATCCATTTGTCTCACATCTTCTGTCGTTTCATCTCAGGCCCTTGTCCAACTGTCTGCCTATCAATGTCCCACCCCCCACCCCACCCCCAACCCCCTCCCCGCCTCACCTGCAGATGCTGGTTTACACCAAAGTTAGATACAAACATGTCTGAAGAAGGGTTGCAACTCGAAACATCATCCATTCCTTCTCTCCAGAGATGCTGCCTGTCCCGCTGAATTACTCCAGCATTTGTGTCAACCCCCTCAGCTATTCCAAGCCAGGCACCGACTCATCGGTGTGGACATGGTGGGTTGAAGGGCTTTTTTGCGCTGTATCTCTAAATTAAAAACTAAACTAAATAGTTTAGGATAGGATTAATGTAGGTTTAGCATGAAAGGGTGGTTGATGGTTGACACATACTCGACGGGCCGAAGGGCATGTTCTGCGCTGTATCTCTCTCTAGGACTCTGATAACAAGTCGCCAGTGAAATGTTTTTGAGGGATATGAGAATATTGTTAAAAAATACATTCACCTAAAGGTATTTTGTACGTTTACAAGTGTTTGCAGGTTGGAGGTCTGATTTGTTCTATCAGGCACACACATAACATTTCCACAGCATTGCCACTTCTGACCTTCAATTTCTGAGGCTGACTTTGTGCTGATAAAAAATATATAATCGAAGAGTTTAATCTCCATGTTATGTGTTGTGTATCAAATGCAACAAATAATTTTTAAAGCGAGGTGTTTCTCTCCCTGTTATCCTTTGGGGCACCTTCCTCCAAACCCAGCCTAGAAAAGGATGAAAAACAAATCGCTGGAGGAACTCAGAATGTCAAATGGCATCTATGGAAGCAAAGGGATGGCCGACATGTGTACGAAGGAACTGCAGATGCTGGTTTAAACCGAAGATAGACACAAAATGCTGGAGTAACTCAGCATGGCAGGCAGCTTCTCTGGAGAGAAGGAATGGGTGACGTTTCGGGTCGAGATCCTTCTCCAGACATTTCAGGTTGAGACTTTGATACTGGATCTCACTCCAAAACAACAACTTAAACGTATGCCTCCACATATATTGATTGATCAACTGAGTTCTTCAAGTGTTCTGACTTTTTATTCCCGATTTCCCCCATTTCCCTTTTATCCCCTTATCCATCCACCTCCCACCCTTCAGTTTGGCATTACCCTCACCTCTTCTCCCCTTATCCGATACCCTTTTGTCTTCCTTTCAACTTTAACTTTTGTCACTTATTCCATCCATGTATGAATCAAACCCCCCTCACCTGTGTCCACCTATTACTTGCCAGGCTTTCCCCCGCCCCACCTCTCTTTTCCAATTTTCTCCCCTTACTCCTGAAGAAGGGACTCAACCCGAAACGTTACCTGTCCATTCCCCGCTGAGTTCCTCCAGAATTTTGTGCTTTGCCCGAGCATCTGTAATCTCTTTCACCTTTGCACTCAACAGGTAGTAAAAATCTTTAACAGGTTTAAATCTTAATAGATACAAAATTAATCAAAGTACGCGAAAAGAACAAAAATTGTCTGAAGAAGAGTTTCGACCTGAAACATTGCCTATTTCCTTCGCTCCATAGATGCTGCCTCACCCGCTGAGTTTCTCCAGCATTTTGGTCTACTAAAAATTGTCAGAATATTTAATTCAAGGAACAAAGAGATTTTGAGAGGTTGGTTAAGGCGCATATCAATTCCTACTTCAACACAAGAACCTAGACTTGGTACAATTTGCCTGCCGCTGCAATAGATCAAAGGGGGATGCGATTTTATTGGCGCTCCACTCTGCACTGGACCACTTGAACAACAAAAATACATATCACACAGTTCATTGATTACAGGTCGACTTTCAACACCATCATCATAAGCCTGTTATTAAGCTCAAGGACTGTGTGCATCCCTTTGCAACTGAATCAGTGGTGCAGAGAATAAACTTCAGGTTCCTGGGCGTACATATCTCTGAAGATATGTCCTGGACTCAGCACGTTGATGCAATTGTAAAGAAAGGTCATCAACGCTTCTACTTAGAAGAATTGAGGAGATTCGGCATGTTGATGAATACTCTCCTGAGCTTCTGCTGGTATACGGTATAGAGCACATTGATTAGTTGCATCATGGCCTGGTTTGGCAACTCAAATGGCCAGGAACTAAGGAAATTACAAAACATAGTGGACACTTCCCCTTATCACAGATACTGACCTCCCCACCATCAAAGGGATCCACAGGAGGCACTGCCTCAAAAAGACATCCAGCATCATCAAGGACCCACAGTACCTTGGCCACGCTATCATTCCATTCCTACCAACAGGAAGAAGCTATAGGAGACTGAAAACATGACCTCTGGGTTTATGAACAGCTTATTCCCAACAACTTTCAGGCTATTATACACTACAAACACCAATTAAACTTCGAACAATGAACTGTCTTGGTTGCACTAGAGATTTCGGACTTTTAGTTTAGTTTAGTTTAGTTTAGAGTTTTGTTCTTACACTAGTATTGTTTTTTTAAATTTATTGAACTTTAGACTTTGAACTTTAGAGGTACAGCATTGAAACAGGCCCTTCGGCCCAACGAGTCCACACCAAACAGCGAGCACCCGTACACTGGCACTATCCTATACACAAGGGACAATTAAATTTTTTTATCGAAGCCAATTAGCCTACAAACCTGTATGTCTTTGGGAGGGGGGGACCGGAGCACCCGGAGGAAACCCACGCGGTCACAGGGAGAACGTACAAACTCCGTACATACATCACCCGTAGTCAGGATCGAACCCGGGTCACTGGCGCTGTAAGACAGCAATTCTACTGCTGCGCCACTCTGCTGCCAACCTCTTTTTTTTCTGAAGAAGGGTTTTGACCTGAAACGTTGCCTATTTCCTTCGCTCCATAGATGCAGCCTCACCCCTGCTGAGTATCTCCAGCATTTTTGTCTACCTTCGATTTTCCAGCATCTGCAGTTCCTTTTTAAACTCTTTTTTTGTTTTTGTTTATCATGTTATTTATTGAATACAGTTGTGCTGCGGCAAGTAAGAATTTCATTGTTTCATATCAGTAAATATGACAATTAAACACTCTTGCCTCTTGATTACATTTCTTCAAATACTGGATTGCCAAGAGCTGGTTCCAATTCAAACAGCACCATCTGCTGGTGGACCTGACTGTCTACAGGAGTAGCTGGGATTGTTGACTGGGTTGCTAATAGTAACTAAGTTTTAAAGTGTTTCCTCCAAGCACCTGGTGCTGCACTGGGCAACACAGTACGGTTTGGTGTAAAGCTGGAAAAATGCCTTCAAAGAAAAAGAAGATTGTGAAGAAAAAGAAGAAAACACTTACTGGGAAAGAGTCTAAAAAAACTTGGGAAAGTTATAATTGTCCTCTTGACTCCATTGCACCAGAAAATGTTCCTCCACCCATCCCACTGGGGGAGAAGGTAAGGTCATGATCTTAGTCATGTTAAAAGTGAGACTTGTCGGCAGAGTTGATCTAATCATTGTTACTGATCCAGGTCATCCACTGTTTAGTTTAGTTTAGTTTAGTTTAGAGATACAGCGTGGAAACAGGCCCTTCGGCCCACCGAGTCCGCACTGACCAGCAATCCCCGCACATTAACACTACCCTACATACACTAAAGACAATTTTACATTTATACATTTTTACCGAAGCAAATTAACCTACAAACCTGTACGTCTTTGCAGGAAACCAGAGATCTCGGAGAAAATCCACGCAGATCACGAGGCGAATGTACAAACTCCGTACAGACAAGCACCCATAGTCAGGATCGAACACGGGTCTCTGGCGCTGTAAGGTAGTAGCTCGACCGCTGCGCCACCGTGCTGCCCACTGTTCTCCATTTGTTTTGTTGAAAGTGTTGCAATAATTGTTTTTTTAAATCTCATTGTGTTTTGCAGTAACAGCACGGAAACAGGCCCTTCGGCCCACCGAGTCCATGCCGAGCATCGGTCACACTAGCTCTATGTTCTCCTACTTTTGTTATTCCACTCCTTACACACTGGGGGCAATAGACTAAAACCAATTAACTTACAAACCCGCAGGTCTTTGGTATGTGGGATGAAACCGGAGCACCTGGAGGTAACTCACAATAGAGTCTATACGGAGTTTGGACGTTCTCCCTGTGGCCGTGCGGGCTTTCTCTGGATGCTCCAGTTTCCTCCCACATCCCAAAGGTGTGCGAGTTTGTAGGTTGAATGGCTTCAGTAAATTGCCCCTAGTGTGTAGGATGCAAAAGTGGGACAACAGAGAATTAGTGTACAGGTCAGCGTGGACTCAATGGGCCAAAGGGCCTAGTTCCACACGGTATCTCTAAATTAAGCTCATCTAAACTAAACTGACCTCCTCAAAAACTTGCATGTAATAGTGTCTCTACTGCAGTAGATTTGATTTATTTTCCCCTGCAGTTGCTTGCTTTTCTTCAAGAGTGGAAAGAAGAACAACAAGAGATGGCTTGTGGAGATTTATCCAGCAAAATCCAGCAGGAATTGACACCCCAGGACATCAGGGATCTCAGGGTAGTGTTTAACAACTCTGACACAAATAAAGTGGGGTGAGTGCCAAAAAACTAACGTCGAACCCAGAAATCTGAGAACAAAGTGAAAAAACAGGGGAGTGAAAGTTAATGCTTAGGACATCGTTGGGTAATAGTTTTTCTTTCCATACATTACAGGCCCTAAAGCCCAGAATGGACTGGGCATCGTGTTATATTAAGAAGTAAAGAATCAGAACAAACGTGTGTTTCAAGCAGATCTAGGAACACTGTGCATGCGATTACTTAGTGTAACAGACAGAGAATTTGAATTTGTTGGTTGCAGCTGCATTGAACATGGGAGCAGAGACAAGCAACTGCAGATGCTGTTTTACATAAAAGACACAGGGCTCGACTATTCAGCAGGTCAGGCCACATCTCTGGAGAATATGTGTAGGTGACGTTTCAACCTTCTTCAGACCCATCTTCCATGAACATGGAAGTGTTGTTTGGGAAGGTTGGCAGCATTGGAACCATAATGGACTTGATGGCCCTTGATGGGCCATCATGGACTTGATGGGCCAAAGAGTCCGTTTCAGTGCAGTGTTTGTCTATCAGATCGGAATCAGAAAGGGGTGTCCTAAAACCGTTAGACAGGTACATGGATAGGACATGGATTGGGGTTAGGAGGGAGAGATAGATCAGCCATGATTGAATGGCGGAGTAGACTTGATGGGCCGAATGGCCTAATTCTACTCCTATTCCTTATGACCTTATGACAGGTTTGGAGGGATATGGACCAAACGTGGGCAGGTGGGGCTAGTGTAGCTGGGACATGTTGGCCGATGTGGGCAAGTTGGGCCGAAGGGCCTGTTCCCTCACTATCACTCTATGACTCTAGTTGAGTATTCATATTTGTAGCTAATGCATCAGGAAATATTTTGTTTAGTTACGTTCTAATAAAGTAGTAGATTTTGAAATTTGATGGCATTATCAAATGATTGCAAAGGCTGTAAATACTGAAAATCTGGGAAATACTCAGTTGATCAGTCATCATATGTGGAGAAAGTAAAACAGTGATGATGACTTTTTATCACAACTGTTTTCAGCATTTTATTTTTTATTTTCAATGGCTAAAGGCAGGTAAAAATATGTGGGATATAATTATTTGAACATTAAAAACAATTTCATTTTAATCAGTCACTTTTAACTTAGGTATCTTAATGCTACCGAGGTTCATTCGGCCCTACGTACCCTTGGTTTTGGTGTCAATCAGGAGGAACTGGGCACAACACTGAGAAGTTTGGGACCATTAAAAAAAGAGTAAGTTTAACAATTATTGGCCATTGTTCATCATGACAGTCATACATGTTTGTCAGCAGTTCTTAGTTTGTTCAATGTATGTCTTGCAGTGTGCCATCCAATCCCCTAGGTGGTGCAATGGTACAGATAGTAGGGCCACTGCCTCACAGCGCCGGATACAATACGAGACGATAAAAATGTATTTATCCCAGGAGGGAGATTAATTCGCCAACAGTCATAAAACATAAAATACATGAAATTAATGTGACGAGTGGAAATTCGCCAACAGTCATAAAACATAAAATACATGAAATTAAAGTGACGAGTGGAAAAGATTGGGGATGTACAAAGATTGGGGAGCGGAGGAGATAGTCAGTCTACCCCACGACAGAAGGGGGAGGAGTTTTACAGTTTGATAGCCACAGGGAAGAAGGATCTCCTGTGGCGTTCTGTACTGCATCTTGGTGGAACCAGTCTGTTGCTGAAGGTGCTCCTCAGGTTGACCAGTGTGTCATGGAGGGGGTCTGTATTGTCCAGGATGCTCTGTAGTTTGAGGAGCATCCTCCCCTCCAAGACCACCTCCCATGAATTCAATTCCGCCCCCAGGACGGAGCCAGCCTTCCTGATGAGTTTGTTAAACCTATTGTCATCCGCGGCCTTCGCCCTGCTGCCCCAGCACACGACAGTAAAAAGATGCCACTGGCTACCACCGATTGGTAGAGCATCTGCAGCATCTTACTGCAGATGTTGAAGGAGCAGATACCAGGGCTCAACTGGATGCTGTCGGTGTGGAGTTTGCGCACTCTCCCTGTCACCGTGTGGGTTTTCTCTGGGTGCTCCAGTTTCCTTCCATGTCCAACGATGTGGGTTAATTGGCCACTGAAAATTGTCCTGAATATGTGGGTGAATGGTAGCATCTGTGGAGAGTTGACGGAAATAAGTGGAGCATAAAGGAAAATTAGAATAATGTAGGATTAGTGTAACAAGGTGGTTGATGTTCAGCCCGGTCTTGACGAAGGGCGTGATTCTCTGCTGTATCTCTCTATGAGATGATGAGTAGGGAGAATGCATGACGAGGAGGTGTTAGCAATGACTGAGAGTCAGAATGACACAATGATGGAACAGAAATGTATCCGATTGTGGTGAAGATTACCCAAACCAGTTCAGAGAAAGAGAGTTTTATATTAACATCCCGGTTGGCGTGGGCCCAATGAGCTGAAGCACCTGATTCCATGCTCAAACCCTCCATCACCCTACACTCTTTCTGAAAGTGTTGGTGCTGCTGGGGGTGGAGTGAATCGACAGGCACCTGACGTGAATTCCATTAACATGGGAGGTCACAGAAACTGGTGTTAGGTGGTAACTTGCGTAAGGGATGCGAATTGGCAAGTCTAGTCCTATATTTTAATTCCTGAAAATGTCACTGCATACCTCAGCAATGCCCCACCTACACTAGCCCCAACTGTCTGCGTTTGGCCCATACCCCTCGAAACCTATCCTATCCATGTACGTGTCTAAATGTTTCGTTGTGATAGTACTTGCTTCAAATACCTCCTCTGGCAGCTCATTCCATACACCTACCACACGTTGTGTAAAAAAAAGTTGCCCTTCAGGTTCTCCCCCTCACCTTAAACCAATGCCCTCTGGTTCTTGTTTCCCCTACTCTGGGTAAAGGACTCTGTGCATTTATTTTATCTATTCCTCTCATGATCTTATACACCTCTATAGATTGCCCCTCATCCTCCTGCGCTCTGAAAGTCCTAGCTTGTGCATCATCTCCCTTTCGCTTGGGCCCTCGAGCCCTGGCAACATTCTCGCAAATCCTCTCTGCACCCTTTCCAGCTTAACAACACCTTTCCTATAACCAGGTAACCAAAACTGAACATAATACTCTAAATGTGTTCTCACAAACGGCTTGTACAACTGTAACATGACCTCCCAACTTCTATAGTCAATGCTCTGACTGATGTGCCGAAAGCTTTCTTGACCACCCTGTCTACCTGTGAGGCCACTTTCAAGGAACTATGTAACTGCGGCGTATCTGGGATCTACTTGTTTCACTGCTCCATCACCCAGATGTAGCATTGAACTCAGTGAGCGCAAAATCTCATCCATTTGCCATCTTCTTGTTTTACCTCAGGAATGTGAGTTTCCGTGAGTTCCTCCAGATTGTTGTAGAGTATCAGGGAGAAGCAAGAGATACCCTTGAGGAGATTAAACAGGGATTTGATCTCTTTGATTGTGGTGAGTAATTGTTATACTAATTTTCAAAAATCAGCCCATATTTTCTCAACAGAAACGGAATCATGGGTTCACAAAATATGGATTGATCTAAAGTTGCAACAACAAAGATGAAAATAAAATTATTGTCTGTTGTGCGGTCAACATTACCGGGCTTTTGACATATATTATGACTTTATCCACTTTATCCTGTAACCAAGAGAATATAACCCTAAGTCATAGAACTCAGGACTGCATGAGGTCTCTCACCACATCCTTTATGTTAGCTCACTGAAAGAATTCAACATTTCTGATTGTAATTTTGATTCTTTCACAATCCCCAGTACTCTTTCATTTCAAATATTGTGCTGCTTCTAATGTTTCTGACATTTTTAGATGCTCCGTATTAAGAAAAAAGTTTCCTTTGTTCTTTGAGTGATCTTTACTTTATGTGGAGGGTAAGAGCCAGTTGATCATGTGCATGTGTAGGAAGGAACTGCAGATGCCGGCTTATACTGAAGAAAAGTGCAGAGTGCTGGAGTAACTCAGCGGATCATGTGCATAACTGAACCAAACAATCAACCATCTGAAAGTATTTGTTTCTGTGCCTGGGGATTGGAGATTTGTTTGCTTTCTTGTCTTCCTATGAGTTTCGTGAATTCTTACCTGACAGTCTGCTCCTGCTCTGTTTTAAATCATTTTCATTATTGAACACAGCCCAAATGTCCATGAAGGAGTGTTGGAGCTGTCTAAGGGCATCGCAGTTGTCACAACCATTTCTATCCTCTCCCCAAGCTTTGTTCCCGCACCTTAATACTGACAAAACCCCAGGCTCTGCAAGAACTGATAATCTTTCTAATACAGGTCCACCACCGATTTTCCAGCATCTTTGGTTCCAGAACCTTTAATCTGTTTTGCCGGACCAACAGAGGTTGTGGCCATGTGGGGGCTGAGATACCGGCCGCAAAGTCGGGTGCAGATCTGGGTCGGAGTTCCAGAGCCCCAGCCGCAGGGGGATAACTCAACCCGCCGATCATCCGTGGAAGTCCCGATGAGGTTGAGATCGGCCGCCTCACCCAGCCAAGGCGTCACATTTTCAAGGGGATTTCAGAGGGGGGAGGTTTTGTCTTGATTAAAGGATCTGGAAAAATGGTGGTGGACGGACTTCCTAAACCTGGTTCTTCTATGAATGGACAATTGATACTTCATCACCATTGCCTGTTACGTCATAAAGGTAAAATAGCATCTGGGAATTTGGGCTTTTCCAACAGCAACACTTGCCCTTCTTTATGCTGAGTGTACATTTCATTTCATTCATACAGACTTCAACATTTTCCCCTTATGCTGCACTGCATTAACCCATCTTCTGCCTTGGAATTCATAATGACTATTTATGTTCAAGGTAATTTCCCTGTCTTCTGCCAGCTCTCTTCCTCCTGGGAGACCATTGGTCTATCTTTAATTGGACTTTATTGGACTTTACCTTGCACTCAATCTTATTCCCTTTATCGTGTATCTGTACACTGTGGATAGTTTGATTATAATCATGTATTGTCTTTCCACTGCCTGGGCACGCAACAAAAGCTTTTCACTGTACCTCGGTACCCAGACCATCACACAAACCAACCTCCCTTCCATTGACTCCATTTACACTTCACGCTGCCTCGGCAAGGCCACCAGCATAATCAAGGACGATTCGCACTCTGCCCACTCCCTCTCCTCCCCTCTCCCGTCGGGCAAAATGCATAGAAGTGTGAAAACGCACATATCCAGATTCAGGGACAGTTTCATCCCAGCTGTTATCAGGCAATTGAACCATTCTACCAACAACTAGAGAGCAGTCCTGAACTACTATCTATGTCATTGGGGTTATTTTTGGTCATAATTTACTGGCTTTACCTTGCACTAAACGTTATTCCCTTTATCATGTATCTGTATACTGTGGATGGCTCGATTGTAATCATGTATTGTCTTCCCACTGCCTGGTTAGCATGCAACAAAAGCTTTTCACTGCACCTTGATACACGTGACAATAAACTAAACTCAAACTCAAACACCATCAGCGGAGGACCTCATGAACATTCCGTGCTAACTGTGGGGAAATACTAATGAGTCGATTAATGATTTGGTGCTGTGTGACATCCTTCAAATCTCATCACGGGATTTTGTGTTGTGAATTACTGTTTTGCTGCTTCAAATTTGCAGTAACTAAACAGTTTCCAGAACGATTAATCAATTCTTTTCTCCCCTCATTTTTATTCCATTATGTTATGTTTCAGTGAGAAAAAGTGGAAAAATATTAAGTGACTCTTTCCGTAAGCATGTCAATGTGATTACTTGCAGACAGTGATGGGAAGATCACTTTTGACAATCTCAAGGATGCCTGCAAGTCTGCTGGTGTCTACTTCTCCCACCAGGAATTACGGGAGATGATCAGAGAAGTGGACACAGATGGAGATGGCACAGTGGACATGGAAGAGTTTATTGATCTCATGCTGCAAACAAGCCTGTTCTAACTGATCACATTCCCCTGGACGTTTCCAATCTGTAGGCACCTTCATTCCTAATCTATATCTCAAGTATTTGATTTTTCCATCCTGGGAAAAGGTTCTGACTGTCTACCCTGCCCCATCTCATAATTGTATAAACTTCTATCAAATCACCAACGCAACACCAACACAAATCAATATTAAAAAAACACCATCTCTGCATCTGGTCCAGACCATCTTTTTGTTGTGAATCCACAGCCAACGTAGAACACAGATCATAGAACAGTACAGCACAAGAACAGGCCCTTCAGCCCACAATGTCCATGCTGAATATGTTCCCAAGTCAAACTAATCTCCTCTGTCTGCACATAATATTTTCCCTTTTATTTTCAGAGAAAGAACCAGTTCCCCTTCTTCCACTCAGCTGCTCAAGTTTTAGCTACAAAGGGTGTGTGCACAGGGACGCCTGACCTGTATGACGTTTTGTCATTGAGAGCTTTGTGCTGTTTTGTGCCCTGTTATTTTCTATGAATTTCACCTTGTATGTCCCTTACAGTTTCCCAGTACTCCATCTCTGGTGCTGAGCTTGTAGATGACACTCTTCTGGTAGAAACAGTATCAGATTGAAATGAAGGTCCTTCCCTCATGATCATTGAAAGTTTGCCTCAGCAACCAAAGTCAGGATTGCATTTCTGATTCACAAGGACGGATTGAAGTATCTGGGGAGGTGCTTGTTAGAGTGGGACTAAAGGTGCCTGGGAAAAGGATTGAAGAGTCTCTCATCACAACTCTTCAATCCTTTTGTCTCACACCTTCTGTCTTTTCATCTCTAGCCTTTATCCAACGATCTTTCTATCAAGTAACCCTCCTTCCCTATGTCTGCCTATTACCTGCCAGGTTTTGTCCTGCCCCTTCTCTCTTCCAGCTTTCTTTCCTCCCCTCCACAAATCAATCTGAAGTTCCAACCCTATCCATGTTCTCCTGAGATGTTGCCTGACCCACTGAGCTACTCCAGCACTCTGTGTCTTCTTTTGCAATCTAGCATCTGCAGTTCCTTGCTTCCACATTCTCCAGAGATGCTGCCTGCTCCACTGAGTTACTCCAGCATTTTGTGGCTTTTTTCTTCCAGCTAAGTTCTGAAACCAGATGGATGCATGCACACTAACCCACGACTGACTGTGCATGTGTGCACAAGCGTGTGCATGCATGCATGGTCGAGATTATGTGCTGGAGGGTAGGTGGGGCATGTTTACTAGAAGAATGGCTACATAATTCAGTTTGGAAGGACACTTTTGACTTGCTAAGTGTAAATTGATATTGACAAACCATGTGACCTGTTCTATGATATCCCCAAAATCGGTGAAATTATGTGCTCAAAAATGTACTCATAGCTCCAGTCATTTTTCATGTAATTTTGGTCACTTATGAATCTTTAAGAGGTCTTGGATAGGGATAACTATTAACAATGTTAACACTCCACAGCATAGGCTTTAAGGTGAGAGGAGCAAAGTTTAAAGAAGATGTGCGGGGCAAATATTTTACACAAAGGATGATGAGTGCCTGAAACACGCTGCCAGAGGTGATGGTGGAGGCATGTACGAGACCGGTGTTTAAGAGGCTTTTGAATAGGCACGTGGATATTCAGGGATTGGAGGGATATGGATTGTACAGGCAAATAAAAGTTGGTCTTAACATCATGTTCGGCACAAACATTGTAGGCTGAACGGCCTGTTCCCGTGCTGTACTGTTCAATGTTCTTCATTATCATTTGAAGAAAGGGGACCTTAATCCAAACACAAAGGGACTAGATGGATATGTGGGTCATGGAAGAGAATGCCACTGGGGTAATAGACCAGCCATCAGTAATGCAGGTCGAGGAGACCAAATAATTACTCCTATTTGCTAAGTTATTTGATGCCGGCAGCATTTCTATGCTCATTAGTTCTTGTAATAATATTGTCATGTTAAAATGTGGTTTTGGTAATTGGTAGAAGATGGTAGGGCATGTTGGGTCAGGAATCGTGCCTGCAATGTTCCATTGAATTCTGAAATGTGGCCTTAAGACGAAAGAGAGAGAAAAAAGAAAGGTACAATCAGCAGTTTCTGCACCCCCATGGGTGAAGCAAAATCCTTGCATTTGTCACAACACACTGCGTTCCCAGATACCCTGATGTCCACCTCGAGAGCAGCATTGGCAGAGGCTTTGGAGCTGAGCTCAATGCTGCTTTCTTGGCCAGAGAGAGTCTGAATAGGGGAAAAATAATAAAATACTGTTGACTTGATGCTCGCTGTTTCATGCTGAATTGAACAGAAAGCAGTCTCATTAACTTGATATTGCTTGTGGCTTCTTGGCAGCAGCACTGAACCTGGTGCACAGTTGTGAAAGTGGAATTGGCAACTCTAACACTGTTCTCTATTCCCTCCTCAACTCACCACTGGATGGCAGCAACATTTTATCTTGCTCTTGTTATCTCTGATTCCATACAATGTACAATGATACAACCAACGGTACTGTACAGAAGTAATAACCTCTCCGGCTAATTGAGGATGATTTGGGGTTGTAGTATTACGCCAATCCAGTCTGCTGCTTCACAGACGTAGTGCATTTGTTTAGTTTTAGTTTAGTTTAGAGATACAGTGCGGAAACAGGCTCTTCGATCCGCGCACATTAACACTATCCTACACACACTCGGGACAATTTACATTTATACCAAGCCAATTAATCTACAAACCTGTACATCTTTGGAGTGTGGGAGGAAACTGAAGATCTCGGAGAAAACTCATGCAGGTGAAGGGGAGAGCGTACAAACTCCATGTATTTCAAGTGATAGTCATACAGAGCTTTGAGTTACTTCTTTACAAAAAGTTATCACCAGTTGTTTAAATCACACAATTAAATAATTACGATAATATTTTTAAAAGATCCAATGGAATATGCTTTGCCTTTAATAACTCCTAATGTTATAATGTAAATTCCTCATCATCTTCAAGTTTCTTGGAGTACTTGCCCCAACTTCGATAACCTGACAATAAACCTCAGATTACAGCTTTGTTTCAATTCTGAATGCTTGTCCTTTCCCAATTTTCTCCACCACCAGTATTGGTGACCATGTGGTTCATTACTGGCTGGCTGGGTAACACTTACTATTAACCTTACGCAACAAGATTTTATTGTTAAACGAGATGAGAAGTTGGGCCGAAGGGCCTGTTTCCACACTGTATCACTCTATGACTATGACCGCAGGGTAAGAGGGAGATAGACACAAAAAGCTGGAGTAACTCAGCGGGTCAGGCAAGCATCTCTAGAGAGAAGGAATGGGTGACGTTTCGGTCGAGATCCTTCTTCAGACTGGAATCAGGGGAAAGGGAAACAAGAGGGTAAGAGGGACGCTGGAGAATGCGGGAAGATCTGATAGAAGTTTATACAATTATGTGATAGGGTAGGGGAGATAGTCAGAACCTTTTTCCCAGGATGGAAAAATCAAATACTTGAGGACATAACCTTAAGGTGAGAGGGGCAAAGTTTAAAGGAGATGTATAGGGCAAGTTTTTTACACTGAGGTAGTGAGTGCGTGGAACCTTTAGGATAGGTACATAGATATGCAGGGAATGGAGGGATATGGATTATGGGCAGACAGATACGAGTTGGTCTTGGCATCAAGTCTGTTATAGACATTGTGGGCCAAAGGGCCTGTTCTTGTGCTATACTATTCTATGTTCAAGGAATGACAAGCCTGGGAAAACAAGTGAGAACAAAAATAATATTGCTATAGACGCAAAATGTTGGAGTAACTCAGCGGGTCAGGCAGCATGTTTAAGAAGGAACTGCAGATGCTGGAAAATCGAAGGTAGACAAAAATGCTGGAGAAACTCAGCGGGTGAGGCAGCATCTATGGAGCGAAGGAAATAGACAACGTTTCGGGTCGAAACCCTTCTTCAGACATCTGAAGAAGGGTTTTGACTCAAAATGTTGCCTATTTCCTTCGCTCCATAGGTCAGGCAGCATCTCTGGCGAAAATGTATAGGTGACGTTTCTGGTCGGGTCCCTTCTTCAGACATTCAGACTACAGATAGTGCTATGTAGATCTGGTCTAGGTTTGGTCACCTTCTGCTCTCTGATTGCTGTGGGTGTTGGAAAAGATGGACTGGTTTTCAAAGAGAGGGGAGAGCACTCCAACAGGGCAGGAGTTGCACTCCACAAAACCTAGAGAAGCTTGAGTTAAAACCATTTGTTAATCAATTGTCAAGTCCACACAGAACTCTTTGGCAAAACTGTTCTTCAAGAGTGGTGCTTAAGATCCAGCGGGAGCCTTTAGCTGCACTCATGACTCACGGTACATGGCTATCAGATGTGCTTGTGGGTGCCATCAACATATTAAGAAATTGTTCATTTTCTGATTTCCCTTTATAAATCTCATTAGCTCTAAGCGACATATTGGCACAGCTTGTAGAGTCACTGCTTCACAGTGACTCAGGTTCAATCCTGACTCAACCAGGTGCTGTCTGTGTGGAGTTTGCACATTCTCCCTGTGATCGTGTGAGTTTCCTCCGGGTGCTCCAGTTTCCTCCCACCACATCCCAAAGAATGAGGGTTGGTAAATCAATCGGCCTCTCTACATTTCCCTTAGTGTGCAGGTGAGTGTTAGAATCTTAGGGGAATTGCTAACAATATGGAGAGTTGGATGAGAATAGTGTAGGATTCATGTAAACTGGTGGTTGATGGTTGGTGTGGGCTCCGTGGGCCAATGGGCCTGTTTCCATGCTGTGGCTCACTACCTAACTTCCATTAATCATTGCGTAATACATGATATCAAATGGAGACCAAATATAACTCAATCCTGAACCTTATTCCTGTTCAGACACACTCACTGGAAAACACGAATGGGTAACATCAGCATAATTTCAGCGAATATTGGCATTAAGAAGAAGTAGTGAGAAAAAGTATTGCCAAAAGATGATTGCCCGATCGTGGTCAGCCACTGAGAATTATAGGCTGCAGAGATTTAAGCTTTTAAAGAAAAAGTTGTGCCTCAAATTTAGTTTTTTCAAATTGAATTGAATCCCATAGATTCCTTGGTTATCCCATGAATTAATTGTGGCTGATCATTTTACACGGAGATCCATTTTGTGGTCATCTCGAATCATCCTTTTCTCCTTCCTCACTGTCTTTCTCTCCATCCCTGCTTCCCTGTCTCCCCTTCCCATCTCCCATTCTACCCCACCACTCCACTACTTTCCTTGTTTCTTTGTCCTTATATCTTGCCAGCCACTGACCCTCTCATCACTCCTGTTGTCCATATGTTTTCTTTCCTGTTGATCCCATTTTTGTAGGCTTTCTTTCCTTCCTTCACCATCGGTCTGTGCTTCTGCTTGCTTCCCTGTTCCTCCGTACTCTTTTCACCTCCACTGAAAAATTCTTTTTCACCTCCAGCCCCAAACCTTCCCCTTGATTTGTAGGAAGGATCTGCAGATGCTGGTTTACACCAAAGATAGTGTGGGTCAGGTGGCATCGCTTGGATTTGCATCTGCTTGGAGTAACACCCAGATAGCTGGTGGGTCAGGCAGCATCGCTTGGAGTTGCATCTGAACCAGCATCTGCTGATCCTTCCTATACATTTTGTCTGCTCCATGGAAAAATCTCCTTAAGGTATGCCTACTTTGAAGATGTTCTCCTCCTCTCTCTCACTGCTCCCCCTCTGTGATTCCTCCTGCTATACAGCCCCACGACCACATTTTAACCCTTCCCCTCGATTTCACTAACACCTACTTGTGTTTTTTTTCTTGATTTAAAAGACACAAGTTGGAAAGCAGAAAAACACCGCGTTACATTTCCTCAGTAAAGATGAATAAATGGTCTGTTTGCTAAAAGTGGTCACCGCACACGTAAACTTGACATATATGACCAAAGCAAAAAAAAAATATTCATTATCACAATGTAAATCCTTGTTTCACAACATGTAAAATTCTGGACCTATTGTGTGCAGGATACTAGCATTGCGCTAATGTCAAAGGGGACATTTCTGTGATAAAACAAACAGCAAGAAAAATGTGCATAAGCAGCTGTTTTCAATTACAGTTCAGCTGGACATTAATCTAACTACCAAGAATTTCTGGGAATCTACCTCATCGCCAACTTTAATGAGACCGTATCCTGTTTTGTTGGCTATATTTCACAGCTATCAAAAACCTCAGCAGCAGAACATTTAACATACTGCAGCAATTTTTAAGAGAGAGAAGAAGAAAAAAACGACCATACAGAGTTCTTTCAATATTTATGCAAAGAATTTTTTTCTCTTGCTTTTGGATCCCATTCCTGCAGCTCACTGTGCTTGTTGCCTTAGCTGCAATGAATGTTTGGCAGCTAGACTGTGTGAGGATGATTTCATCGTTTTTTCAACAACTGAGGAAATTAGAAGTGTGATGGTAATTTTCTTTTTAGCAGCAGAGATATCTGGCACGATCAACAATCAGGCAATATATTGTAGGGTTCAAATTAAACTGCAGGCCCATTGGAATTTCACACGTTGAATTGTTTTAGATCTGAAAGCTATTGTGGTATTTTGCTGTAACTATGAGCTAAAAGGGGGAAAAGTACAAGCTGCATTCCCTGTACCTGTTGAAAAGTTGTCTTTATGCAATATTCCTAGGCACAACAATCATACATTCATAGGTTATAGGTGCAGAATTAGGTAATTCAGCCCATCGTGGACTCTGCCATTCAATCATGGCTGATCTATCTTTCCCTCTCAACCCCACTGTCCTGCCTTCTCCCCATAACCCCTGACCACTCATACAAATCATAATCTGCCTATATCCGGCAATCATAGAAACATAGAAAATAGATGCAGGAGTAGGCCATTCTGCCCTTCGAGCCAGCACTGCCATTCAATATGATCATGGCTGATCAACCTAAATCAGTACCCCATTCCTGCTTTCTCCCCATATCCGTTGATTCCATTACCCCGAAGAGCTATATCTAACTCTCTCTTGAAAACATCCAGTGAATTGGCCTCCACTACCTTCCGTGGCAGAAAATTCCACAGATTCACAACTCTCTGGGTGAAAACGTTTTTCCTCATCTCATACTATACTTTAAACTGTATTGTAACTAAAGTTGATGTGAATGCATTTAATTTTAATTTAGAAATGTGAGCAGTTATATCGTTAATAATTATGTTGAACATGAAGTAGGAAGTAGAAACCAGTTAACTGCTATTCTCATACATTAGATCTTGGCATCATTCTCAGACCAGACATGATGGGCCGAAGGGCCTGTTCTTGTGTTGCACTATGTTCTATGTTATTACTTGACAACTTAAGTTTTACCAAAAAAAGTCTGATGCATGCGATCAAACGACAGTTGCCATTTTGAAATGTTCAATCACAGGTACGTAAATACTTTCTTAACTTAAATACTTTGATGTCAATGTTTATTCTGTGATCAATGAACAACATAGAAATGTACAGCACAAGAACAGACCCTCTGCCCCACAATGTTAGCACTAGACAGGATGATAAGACTAACTCTTATCTGCCCTGATTTAATTTCCCAAAATGCAACTTATTACCTTTATCTGCCTTAAACTCCATTCGCCATCCTCTGCCCAATTGTCCAGCTGATCAAGATCCTGCTGTAATTTTTGATAACCATCCTCACTGTCTACAATTCACCTACGTTAGTATCACCTGCAAACTTACTCAACATGCCTTGTACATTCTCATCCAAATCATTGTTATAAACCACAAACAACAATGGGTCCAGCACTGAGACCTGAGACATACCGTTCATCCATTTGTTTCAGACCTCCAGTCCAAAGAACAAACTACCATTGCCACTGCTTCCTTCCATGAAGCCATTTCTCTACCAGCCAGTTAGCTCTCCCTAATTCCCCTGTGATCTAACCTTCCAAGCAGCCTACCATGTGGAACCTTATCTAAGGCCTTGTTGAAGTCCACCTAGACAATATCTATGGCCTAGCCCTCATAAACCTTCTTGATTACTCTTCAAAAAAATCCCTGGAGGAGTCATGCCACCACATGAGGCTCATTGTCATATCCAAAACAGAGTTTGAACTTGTAAGAGGTTGATTTCAATGTTCAGAGACATTATTCCACCTGCACATTGAGAATGTGCTCCATGTAGAGCACATGCAACTAGTGTTTGCCTTGGCTGGAAAGTCATAACCCGATTGAGTCAGTGCAGGTGCAATCTAATACATCTGGAACTGATGCAGCATCTACTGTGGTCAGAATGCAAGCTTCAGTATACTGTACCAGTCGGCATCGTGGCGCAGTGGTAGTGTTGCTGCCTTACAGAGTCCCGAGTCCCGAGTTCGATCCCGACTACGGGTGCTGTCTCTACGGAGTTTGTTCTTTCTCCCCGTGACTTGCACGGGTTTTCTCCGAGATCTTCAGTTTTCTCTCACACTCCAAAGACCTAAAGGTTTGTAGGTAAATCGGCTTGGTAAAGGTAAAAATTGTCCCTCGTGTGTGTAGGATAGTGTTAATGAGTGGGGATCGTTGGTCGGCACGGACCCAGTGGGCCGAAGGGCCTGTTTCCATGCTATATCTCTAAACTAAACTAAACTAAACAGGGACATCTAACTTTGAACCAAATGTCTTAATTTAAAATCTGATGATGGTAGATCAGAGATAAGAGGAGTTATTCCTTCCTTGTTCTATATTATTATTTTGATATGGGCAAACCATTGCAGAGGTCCACAATAGCCATCTTGAGTTGCTAGCAGTCTGGTTTGTCCAGAGACAGCAAGCAAGATGATGGAATCAGTGACTAGCTTGTATGGTTTGTGATGTGAGCCAAAGACAATATCTTCAATTTTCCCAATGGTTAACCGCACAAACATGTCACTCTTCTAAATCTGGACATTAGACAAGGAGTTGGGGTGGCTGGGAGATACGTCTTGTTCAGCTGCTACCTCACACTCCAGATCCAACACCCAGGTTCAACCCTAAATTCTTGTGTAGTAAGGAACTGCAAATGCTGGTTTACACCGAAGATGGACACAAAATGCTGGAGTAACTCAGCGGAACAGGCAGCATCTCTGGAGAGAAGGAATGGGTGACGTTTCGGGTTGAGAAGGATCTCCTGCTGAGCTACTCCAGCATTTTGTGACTAATTTCTAGTGCTGTCCGTGTGGCGCTTTCGAGTTCTCTCTTTGACCACTTGGGTTCCCTTGTATATCACAAAGACATGTAGATTGAAAGTCAGTTGGCCACTACAAATTGCCCCCAGTGTGTGAGAGAATTTGAGCAGGGAAAGACTCAAAGAGCTGGAGTAAGTCAGCGGGTCTGTCCGCATCCCTAGAGAACATGGAGAGGTGTCGTTTCGGGTCCGGGTCCTTCCTCAGACTGAATTGGAGCAAGTTGGTGAGAATGTGGTGATAATAAAATGAGATTAGTGTAGGATTAGCGTAGATGGATGCTTTGGAATTGATGCAGTAAGCCAAATATCTTGTTATATAACTCTATGACTAAGGTTGGAAGAAAACAAGGCAGTAAAAAGGACACGCCTCAGATATACATGTAAATGTTGATCCTTTGGTGTAGATACGGTTGCTATGAAAGGAACAAGAGTGGAACTAGAAAGAATAGATCCTTGGGGAAAGTCAATGTTGAAGTAAATGATGGGTGTGTTATGTGGTATATTTTGCTGAGCGCACTCTGCTGAAGATTAAGAAGGAAACTCGTTGGAGGCAATTCCAGGGAACTGAACAAAGGAATAGAAGACAGTTGAGGAGCAGGTGCTTGCTCGAGGTCCAGGTTACAGGACGCACCTGGGTCATGGGAATAGAGAATGCGATGCGGTGGCGCAGCGGTAGAGTTGGTGCCTTACAGCGCCAGAGACCCGGGTTCGACCCCGACGGTGGGTGCTGTCTGTATGTAGTTTGTACGTTCTCCCCATGACCTGCGTGGGTTTTCCCCCGGGAACTCCAGTTTCCTCACACACTGCAAAAACATACAGGTTTGCAGGTTAATTGGCTTGGTAAAAATTGTGAATTGTCCCCAGTGTGTAGGATAGTGTTAGTGTGCGAGGATCGCTGATCGGTGCGGACTCGGTGGGCTTAAGGGCCTGTTTCCGCATTATATCTCTAAACTAAACTAAACTAAACTAAACCAAACGCTATCTTGGAGGGCTACTTCTATGCGGTGGCCATGTCAGGAACTTGTGTGAAGAAGTTGAAATATAAGTGTTACAAGAAACCCAGGTACAAAGTTGGGAGTTGACCAAGTAATTAGGGACTTAGCACCGGAAAAGATGATTGTAGTAGAAGCATATTTAATTTTGAATATTGGGCTAGTTAAATACATTTCCCTTTAATTCTAAATTCTTTAAAACTTTTTTTAAAAGAAATAAACCATTTGCTATATTTATTTAGATATAATACTGCAAATGTTGTAGTATTTATTTATCTTGGGTGCAGCCAGTCAACTGTGTGGGTGTCTTGAAGACCACAGGCTCCAGCCTGACAGAAGCCTACGCTCCTGCATTACCCACATGGTTGGATCGCATTTGGAAAGGTAAACAAAAATCAGACACGTTCCTATATCGAAGCAATTAGGCCGATCCAACTTCACTATAATCTCTTCCCTTTTTGTCAAAGTCCGAAAGGTATTTTCGAGCAGCGCTTTGTAATTAAACGAGGAACATTCACAGCATTTTGGAAATCCTGAATATGAACTGGAGCACAGTGTAGACAACGAATCTGGTGAAAGGAGAGAATTTCCACTGAATAAGTGGCCGCTCTGTGGGAAGCTTGTGAGATGGCATGTGTTTGCTGAGGGGTGGGCACGTTTGGAGTATGACTACGAGATACAGAGAAAGTCACTTTCCTCTCCTCTCTCAATAAATGTTTGGTTATTTTCGAAGCTTACTTTTTTAAAAGAGGCAGCTGATCAAATTGAAGATAATTCGGAATCCAGTTTGGAGTATGACTACGTTCTGCTCAGATATGACTGAGGGTCGTTCTGCTCAGATATGACTATATATATATATATATTTTCTGCCTATTTATATTAAAATGTTTTGAGAACTTTTCAAGCTTGCATTTATCCTCTGAATTGTGATCTGTGCTTAAAATACAATCACACTCCATCTGACTGTGTGTTGTACTTCACCTCGACTAGACGGTCTGAAGAAGGGTCTCGACCATAAACGTCACCCATTCCTTCTCTCCAGAGATGCTGCCTGGCCCGCCCAGTTACTCCAGCATTTTGTGCCTATCTTCACCTAGACTAGAGTTCTTTCTCCTTATCCCTCATTCATTCTCTTCCCCTGTTGAACCACAGAATGTACTGTTGGCCAAGCAATGCTTGTAATGGCAGAGATGATTTAATTTTATAATTCCTCGTTACCAACCCCCATAAAGAAGTTACATTTCCAAGTTTAGATTTTTTTGTACATTATTTAAATTTGTAGTAGGGTGAACAGAAACAATATCTTGGACATAACCATATTTGGAAGAAGTTACCAAAATGTATAATATGGACAGTAATCTGGTAATCTGCTGAAAAAAAATTAAGTGAGATTTTGAAAGAAGGAATTGCAGGTGCGGGTTTACAAAACAAACAGACGCAAAGTGCTGGAGTAACTCAGCAGGTCAGGCAGCATCTCTGGAGAACATGGATAGGCGACGTTTCTGGTGGAGGCTGAAGAAGGGTCCCGACCCGAAATGTCACCTATCTGTGTTCTTCAGACTTGCTGCCTGACTCGCTGAGTTACTGCAGCACTTTGTGTCCTCTTTTTTTTAAAGTGATTTGGATTGCAAAAGCAACAAGAAAAAACGAACTAAATAAAAACTACTCAAAATCCAGTCAATGCATTAGAATGGCAGTAGGTTAAAACAACTGTCGGCCCTTCACGACTGCACAGCAAAAGATAAGCAAGCCTTTGTCATAGATTCATAGAGTGATACAGCGTGGAAACAGGCCCTTCAGCCCAACTTGCCCACACCAGCCAACATGACTCAGCTACACTAGTCCCACCTGCCGGAGTTTGGTCCATATCCCTCCAAACCTGCCCTATCCATGTACCTGTCTAAATGTTTCTTAAACATTGGGATAGTCCCTGCTTCAACTACCTCCTCTGGCAACTTGTTCCACACACCCACCACCCTTTGTGTGAAAAGGTTACCCCTCAGATTCCTATTAAATCTTTTCCCCTTCACCTTAAGCCTATGTCCTCTGGTCCTCGATTCATCTACTCTGGGCAAGAGACTCTGTGCATCTTCCCGATCTATTCCTCTCATGATTTTATACACCTCTATAAGATCACCCCTCATCCTCCTAGTGTGTAGGAGCAAACAAGTCATTGCAGAAAGGAAGGGGGATCTTGGTGACGAGTCCATTATGCCTGGTTTGTGGTGAGAAAATTAATGGATTTTATTACTTTCAGATTATGGAAGAAGTGATCGCACTCCTGAAACATTAAGTGTACCTATTAGGTACTTTATTTTCCTACAGATTTCAGCTTGTTTAATTTTATGTGTGCTATAATATACCTAACCTTATGCAACATATAACCAGGTTATCTATCTTATTTTTCTTTTCATCCAACTTCGGAAGAAGGGTCTCAACCTGAAAAGTCACCCATTCCTTCTCTCCAGAGATACTGCCTGACCTACTGAGTTACTCCAGCATTTTAGATACATAGATACATAGAAAATAGGTGCAGGAGTAGGCCATTCGGCCCTTCGAGCCTGCAACGCCATTCAATATGATCATGGCTGATCATCCAACTCAGTATCCCGTACCTGCCTTCTCTCCATACCCCCTGATCCCTTTAGCCACAAGGGCCACATCTAACTCCCTCTTAAATATAGCCAATGAACTGGCCTCAACTACCCTCTGTGGCAGAGAGTTCCAGAGATTCACCACTCTCTGTGTGAAAAAGTTTTTTCTCATCTCGGTCTTAAAGGATTTCCCCCTTATCCTTAAGCTGTGACCCCTTGCCTTGGACTTCCCCAACATCGGGAACAATCTTCCTGCATCTAGCCTGTCCAACCCCATAAGAATTTTGTACGTTTCTATAAGATCCCCTCTCAATCTCCTAAATTCTATCGAGTATAAGCCAAGTCTATCCAGTCTTTCTTCATATGAATGTCCTGACATCCCAGGAATCAGTCTGGTGAACCTTCTCTGCACTCCCTCTATGGCTATAATGTCCTTCCTGAGATTTGGAGACCAAAACTGTACGCAATACTCCAGGTGTGGTCTCACCAAGACCCTGTACAACTGCAGTAGAACCTCCCTGCTCCTATACTCAAATCCTTTTGCTATGAAAGCTAACATACCATTCGCTTTCTTCACTGCCTGCTGCACCTGCATGCCTACTTTCAATGGCTGGTGTACCATGAAACCCAGGTCTCGCTGCATCTCCCCTTTTCCTAATCGACTACCATTTAGATAATAGTCTGCTTTCCTGTTTTTGCCACCAAAGTGGATAACCTCACATTTATCCACATTATACTGCATCTGCCAAACATTTGCCCACTCACCCAGCCTATCCAAATCACCTTGCAGTCTCCGAGCATCCTCCTCACAGCTAACACTGCCCCCCAGCTTAGTGTCATCCGCAAACTTGGAGATGTTGACTTCACTTCCCTCATCCAGTTCATTAATATAATTTGTAAATAGCTGGGGTCCCAGCACTGAGCCTTGCGGTACCCCACTAGTCACTGCCTGCCATTGTGAAAAGGGCCCGTTTACTCCTACTCTTTGCTTCCTGTTTGCCAGCCAGTTCTCTATCCACATCAATACTGAACCCCCAATACCGTGTGCTTTAAGTTTGTTTACTAATCTCTTATGTGGGACCTTGTCGAAAGCCTTCTGAAAGTCCAGATACAACACATCCACTGGTTCTCCCCTATCCACTCTACTAGTTACATCCTCGAAAAATTCTATAAGATTCGTCAGACATGATTTACCTTTCGTAAATCCATGCTGACTTTGTCCAATGATTTCACCACTTTCAAAATGCGCTGCTATCCCATCTTTAATAACTGACTCTAGCAGTTTCCCCACTATCGATGTTAGACTAACTGGTCTGTAATTCCCCGTTTTCTCTCTCCCTCCCTTCTTAAAAAGTGGGGTTACGTTTGCTACCCTCCAATCCTCAGGAACTACTCCAGAATCTAAAGAGTTTTGAAAAATTATCACTAATGCATCCACTATTTCTCGAGCTACTTCCTTAAGTACTCTGGGATGCAGCCTATCTGGCCCTGGTGATTTATCGGCCTTTAATCCATTCAATTTACCCAACACCACTTCCCGACTAACCTGGATTTCACTCAGTTCCTCCATCTCCTTTGACCCGCGGTTCCCTGCTATTTCCGGCAGATTATTTATGTCTTCCTTAGTGAAGACGGAACCAAAGTAGTTATTCAATTGGTCCGCCATATCCTTGTTCCCCATGATCAATTCACCTGTTTCTGACTGCAAGGGACCTACATTTGTTTTAACTAATCTCTTTCTCTTCACATATCTATAAAAACTTTTGCAGTCAGTTTTTGTGTTCCCTGCCAGTTTTCTTTCATAATCTATTTTCCCTTTCCTAATTAAGCCCTTTGTCCTCCTCTGCTGGTCTCTGAATTTCTCCCAGTCCTCTGGTATGCTGCTTTTTCTGGCTAATTTGTACGCATCATCTTTTGCTTTGATACTATCCCTGATTTCCCTTGTTATCCACGGATGCACTACCTTCTCTGATTTATTCTTTTGCCAAACTGGGATGAACAATTTTTGTAGTTCATCCATGCAGTCTTTAAATGCCTTCCATTGCATATCCACCGTCAACCCTTTTAGAACTAATTGCCAGTCAATCTTGGCCAATTCACGTCTCATACCCTCAAAGTTACCTTTCTTTAAGTTCAGAACCATTGTTTCTGAATTAACAATGTCACTCTCCATCCTAATGAAGAACTCAACCATATTATGGTCACTCTTGCCCAAGGGGGCACGCACAACAAGACTGCTAACTAACCCTTCCTCATTACTCAATACCCAGTCTAGAATAGCATGCTCTCTCGTTGGTTCCTCTACATGTTGGTTTAGATAACTATCCCGCATACATTCCAAGAAATCCTCTTCCTCAGCACCCCTGCCAATTTGGTTCACCCAATCTATATGTAGATTGAAGTCACCCATTATAACTGTTTTGCCTTTGTTGCACGCATTTCTAATTTCCTGTTTGATGCCATCCCCAACTTCACTACTACTGCTAGGTGGCCTGTACACAACACCCACCAGCGTTTTCTGCCCCTTAGTGTTTCGCAGCTCTACCCATACCGATTCCACATCCTCCAAGCTAATGTCCTTCCTTTCCACTGCGTTAATCTCCTCTCTAACCAGCAACGCTACCCCACCTCCTTTTCCTTTCTCTCTATCCCTCCTGAATATTGAATATCCCTGGATGCTCAGCTCCCAGCCTTGGTCACCCTGGAGCCATGTCTCCGTGATCCCAACTATATCATAATCATTAATAGCTATCTGCACAGTCAACTCATCCACCTTATTACGAATGCTCCTTGCATTGAGACACAAAGCCTTCAGGCTTGTATTTACAACGCTCTTACCCCTTATACAATTATGTTGAAAAGTGGCCCTTTTTGATTTTTGCCCTGGATTTGTCTGCCTGCCACCTTTACTTTTCACCTTGCTACCTATTGCTTCCGCCCGCATTTTACACCCCTCTGTTTCTCTGCTCACCCATTTAAGAACCCCACCACCTCTTATTCTCTGTTTATTATTGTTTTCTTCTTTCCCCCCTACATGTTGGGTCTGAGTGCTTTCCTTCTCTGCCTCCTGCCCCACACCCTGTCTAATAGCTTTCTCTAATTGAGTCCCTCCCTCCAACCATTCTAGTTTCAAGTCTCCCCAGTAGCCTTTGCAGATCTTCCCGCCAGGATATCGGTCCCTGTGTCTATCCTTGGTGTAAATCAGCATCTGCAGTTCCTTCCTACACATTCTTTTCATTCTGGTTGGCTTAAAAATAAAGGCTTCCTTATGTGATCAGCCAATTATACCCCAAAACAGTAACCTTGGTCAGCTAATGCACTGTTCTTTAAGATTACATTGTTTCTTCAACACAAAATTCACACCATCAATTTAAAATATTCCTGAAATAAATATCCATGATTCTCTACCTTGAATGAGGAAACTTCTCATCTTAATCCTACATGTTTTTCTGCTTATACTTAGACTATGACCCCTATTTCAAACATTTGCTCCAAGGAAAATAAGCTCTCAGCATCTACTCTGCCAAACAAAGGATTTCCAGAGAAACAACTATCAGGCATACAAACTCCAGAGAAACAAGACTAGTCCTCTTCATCTCTTCCCAAAAAGCAATCAAATGAAATATTGCTGAACCCCTTGGAAAGAAAGCAACTACCCTAAGTCCTAGTGATCCATGAGGGACAGAGGCAACGTATAATGAGGAAGACAGGTAACATCAAGGCATTCTCCTTTATCTCAAATATTCCCAAATAAATATACCCTTTACTGTTCTAAATGCATTAGCATGAAGTAATGAACACGTCCAAATGTATAACTGCCCAAAAGGAAATGATATCAGCTTATATGCTTCTTCCATGATGTGATTGGTTTACAAGTCATAAAGTGCAGCTGTATAAATAAAACCACTCCCTATTACAAAATGTGCAGCAGGGAGCCTCTTGACATAAGTGTTCTGGAAACCGATCAGTATACTTGAACAGACAATGATTGGTTTCTTTTTGAATACATATAAAGAGATATATTTGTTGGGAAAAAACCCCTCATGACAGGGCCTGAAGTTGATCTGTCGAGTACGTAGTTCCACAAATGGCAACTCTGTGCATAACCAGGACTGAGTGCAGATCCAATGCTAGCTGTTACATTCTATGAACGTCTGAAGAAGGGTCTCGACCCGAAACGTCACCCCTTCCTTCTCTCCAGAGATGCTGTCTGTCCCGCTGAGTTACTCCAGCATTTTGTGTCCATCTTCATTCTATTAAGGATTTGTCATAAAAGGACAACTCGTGCCAGTGGACGTACAAGTAGCAATTCTGTATGAAGACATTAGTATAGTTAGAAGATGAAGTTCCAGTCAGCATCAATGGTGCCAAGATAGTCACAAAATGCTGGAATAACACGTGTTTACGGGGTGATTGTTGGTCAGCGAGACTCGGTGGGCCGAAGGGCCTGTTTCTGCTCTGTATCTGTAAAGTCTAAAGTCTAAACCAGAAGCCCTGGATGAACCAGGACATTCTTGGTCTACTGAGAGCTACATCTGTGGTGTTTATACTGGCAATCCAGTATCAAGTCTGGGTATGATTTCCTGAAGGCCACCAAGAGACAGTTACAGGTTATGCTGTGCAAACCAACTGGGTGGAGTATTCAGGAACATTGTTAACCTCTGAGATTCAAACCTGCTTCAAAAGGGCAGCTATGGTTTTTTTTAGATATATTGCGGAAACAGGCCCTTCAGCCCACCGAGTCCGCACCCAACAGCGATCCCCGCACATTAACACTATCCTACACACACTAGGGATAATTTTACATTTATACCAAGCCAATTAACCTACAAACCTGTACATCTTTGGAGTGTGGGAGGAAACCGAAGATCGCCGGGAGAACGTACAAACTCCGTACAGACAGCACCCGTAGTCAGCATCAAACCTGGGTCTCTGGCGCTGTAAGCGCTGTAAGACAGCAACTCTGCCGCTGCACCACCGTGCCGCCCTTACCTTATTATACCAATGCTAAGATGCTAACCCCACCGTGAGAATAAAACTCTACAGTCCACCTTTTGCACTTCTATCACTTTTTTCTCTCTAATTACATTTTTGCACTAAAGTCTTTTTTTTGCAGTCTTCTTTCTTTTAGAATTTTACATGTAATTTTGTGTAATTTGTGAATAATTTAGTATTGTTGTGTGTTTGCCAGAGATTATGCAAGCAAGATTTTTCTGTGTACCTGTGCCTCACCGGCATTTGCCAGTAAAGTTGAACTTAAACTTGAACTGGAAAGACACTAAAGCCTTTTCCTCCTCAGAATACTTGTAAGTTTGGCATGTCACCAACAACCCTTACCACGCTCTTCAGATGCACCATAGAAAGTATTCTATCGGGATGCATCACATCTTGGTTTGTCAAAATGCCCTGCCCAAGACTGCAAAGAGTTGTGAGCAGAGCCCAGTCCATCCCACAAACCAGCCTCCTCCCTCATCGACTCCATCCACACTTCACGCCACTTCAGGTAAGCAGCCAACACAATCAAGGACCACTCACACCCTGGTCATTCCCTCTTCTCCCTTATCCCCGTCAGGCAGAAGACACCAAGCCTTGTAAACACGTACTACCTAAATTTAGAAACAGTTTCTTCCTTGTTATTATCTGACTACTGAATAATTCTCTAATAAGCTAACGATATAGTCCCGATTTCCCAAACTACCTCATTGTGGCCCTTACACATTTTTTTAACTGCACTTTCTCTGCAACTATCATGCTAATAATGCCTTAACAATAAATTCTGCACTCTGGTACTTTTCTCATTGAACAACCTTTAGTACTACCTTGTTTGCACTCGTGAATTTGACTGGATAGCGCACAAAACAATTTTTTCATTGTACCTTGGTAGATGTGACAATATTAAACGGATACCAATACCGAAGAGAATTGGAAATAGGGGGGATTGTAGAAATTGATGCAGTAGTCTAGTTTGTCCATTTGATTTGCATAATTTGCACTATTTATGAACTATTTATCCCGAGGGGCAACTTTTTCACACATAGGGTGGTGGATGTATGGAATGAGCTGCCACAGGAGATAGTTGATGCTGGTACTATAACAACATATAAAAGACATTTGGACAAGTACATGGATAGGAAAGGTTTAGAGGAATATGGACCAAACGTGGGCAGGTGGATCCAGCGTAGATGGGGCATCTTGGTCAGCATAGGCAAGTTGGGCCCAAGGGCCTGTTTCCGTGCTCTATGACCTTATGACCCTATGAGTCTATAACTGAAAGACACTGTTGGGATTGGACTTTCTTTCGTGTTTTGACTCACTTTATGGATGACCCAAAACTTTTATTTAGGAAAAGAAAACATTGCAACTTGTAAAAAAATTCCCTCTGATATTAGAAGCACAAAGGAATGAATTTGGAACAGACCTTCAGTAGAGCGATTAGCTGAAAGTATTAAAATGAGGCTTGGCTCTTCATTAAAGACTGTGTTAGTGTACAGCAGCTGTTCTTAGAAGGTACACATCTGGAAAAACCTTGTGTTTTCAGTCATGAGCATTTGCATAGAACATTCGCCGCATCGTCAGCACTCTGTTCAATGTGCGTAAAAACAGATGTGACCGTCCTGGTGTTTGCTCCTGGTGTCATGTCAGACTCTTTTCCCTTCACCTATTTAGTGCTCCTATTGGAGCTTTAAATGACGTCTCTCTTGGTTTCACGGTAGAGCCTCTCCTGGGATATTGTGCCGAATAAAAACTAAATACAGGGGCTCCCTGGGTGACAGACGACCCAGTTTGTGCGAACACACAGCGACTGTTTCGACAAACACAGCACCCGGTCCGCCAAGGCCTGCTGGATCTCCCAGTTGCTCACCCACCCTTTTACCTCCCTTTCTTATTCCCACACTGACCTTTCTGTCCTGGGCCTCCCTCCATTGCTAGAATGAGGCCAGGCGCAGACTGGAGGAACAGCACCTCGTATTCCGCCTGTATAGCTGATGATAGCCCAACGGTATGAACATTGAATTCTCCAATTCTTGGTAACCTTTAACAATCCCACCCCCCCCCCTTCTCCCCCACATCCCCCTTTCTTCTCACCCCCTCCCTTATGTCCCATTTAAACTGAAATCTATTTCTCCCCTCCTTTCCCCCCCCCACCTACATTCCTTCCTCTGGCTTCACAATTTGCAACTCTTCAATCCTTTTGTCTCACTTTTTTTTCCCATCTCTGGCCTTTGTTCAACCATCTGCCTGTCAAACCCCACCCCTACTCACCCGTGTCCACTATTACCTGCAATGCTTGGTCCTGTCCATCTCCCCTCCTAGCTTTCTTCTCCCTCTCACAATCACTCTGAAGAAGGATCCCGACCTGAAAAGTCACCTATCCATGTGCTGGAAATGCATGGTAAATAATACAAAGGTCTTCAATGCAGTAAAACGAGGGTGATACATTTGGAATTAATAATACAGCATAATAAAACGCCAGAAGAGTCAAGAGTCAAGAGTGTTTAATTGTCATCTGCACCAAAGCAAAGCAATGAAATTCTTACTTGCAGCAACACCATTTGGCAATGGTTTGTGGTAATTTCATGTGTAAGAAGGAACTGCAGACGCTGGTTTAAATCGAAGAAGCTGGAGTAACTCAGCAGGACAGGCAGGCATCTCTGGAGAGAAGGAATGGGTGACGTTTCGTGTCGAGACCCTTCTTCGTGTCTGTGAAAGATCTAAGACAGGATCTGGGGGCAGCACGGTGGCACAGCGCTAAAGTTGCTGCCTTACAGCGCTAAAGTTACAGCCTTACAGACCCAGGTTAGATCCCGACTACCGTTTGTATTTCTCCCCGTGACCGCGTGGGTTTTCTCCAAGATCTCCAGTTTCTCTCACACCCAAAGACGTACAGGTTTATAGGTTAATTGGCTTGGTATAAATGTAAATTGTCCCTACTGTGTATAGGGTCGTGTTAATGTGCAAGGATCGCTGGGCAGCGCGGACTCGGTGGGCCGAAGGGACTATTTCCGCGCTGTAAGTCTAAACTAAACCAAACTAAATCAGAGAAGTTGCAATGATAAATGCCTCAGCAGTAGCTATTGAATTGCGAGAGTTTCAATACCAATAGATTACTTCAAATTTAAAAAAAATTATTGGCATTCTTTAAATCTTAATTTATTTTATTCCTGCAAGAATCTTTTCACCTTGATTTCTAATGCATGAATAACTTACGTTTACATTACAAATTCTCTGTGGGATACCTTCACTCCCAGATCTCATGTTTCCTTCTGAAAGACGTGAGTATGAATCCGTGTCTGCCACACTCTGAGATTCCCCGCCTCACGATGCCAGCAGGCGGTGGCTTGTGAAGGAAAACTGCCATAGCAACCATTGGATTGCCAGGGTAGGAGCCATCTGAGCGGAATCCGTGCCCGCTCTACACCGCAGCATCTCTCACTTCCACTTCGTGCTGAGCCGACCCTTCCCGAGCGTTTGTGCAGTCTGGGGACTATTGGAAGGTAGCGTTCAGTCTGGTCATACTGTGATTGGGAAGAAGGTTTGCGTGGATGCTGAGTTCACACTGGAGTCCAACTGATTGTGTAAATGAGGTACTGAATATCCCAATCTGTCACAGTGTCACTTGAGGAATCCTTGTGCATGGCCTGGTTGTATCTTGTCAGTGTCTGCATGGCTTACTTTCCTTTCAGCTGATCCGGAGTCTGAGGTTTAGATTACCATTTGGGCTGACACTACTAAAGACAATTCGGCCTCCTAAAATTATGTTGTGCATTGATAAAACACTTCAGCAATACCGATTAAAGACTTTAGACTTTACTCTTTAGAAATACAGTGCGGAAATAGGCCCCACGGCCCACCGAGTCCGCGCCGACCAGCGATCACCTCCATACACCAGCACTATCCTACACACTAGGGACAATTTACAATTTTACCGAAGCCAATTAACCTACAAACCTGTACGTCTTTGGAGTGTGGGAGGAAACCGGATCACCCGGAGAAAACCCATGCGGTCACAGGGAGAATATACAAACCCTGAACACCCAGTTTTGAACGCAGGCCTCTGGCGCTGTAAGGCAACAACTCTACCGCTGCACTACTGTGCTCCGACTTTTTGATACCAAATGAAAAGCTATTTGTTCAATAGGGTGGAAATATCCAATACCAGAGGGGTACAAGGTGAGAGGGGGAAAGGTTAACGGAGAAGTGCGTGGCAAGATTTTTACACAGTGTGCAGTGGTGGCCTGGAACGCATTGCCAGGGGTGGTGGTGGAGGCAGATATGATCGTGATGTTTAAGAGGTTTTGAGGTAGGCACATGGAAGTGCGAGGAATGGAGGGATGTGGATCATGTCCAGGCTGATTAGGTCAGTTTCATTGGCATCATGTTTGGCACAAACCTTGTGGGCCGAAGGGCCCGTTCCTGTGCTGTACTGTTCTATGTTCTAGCATATGTTGTATAATGTTAATCTGCAAGGAAAAAATACTACTATAGTTTAAAAAAAACTGTGCAAAGGATGTAAGTGGGAGAAAAGTTGCAATGATGCAAAAGTTGCAATATTCCTTTGTTTTCTTTATGGAATCATGCAACACAAAGACCATTTGGCCAGTCATGTCTGTGCTAACCCTGCATCAGGCCGAGCCTCGCATCCCTGCTTCTTATTCAGAAGTTCCGTATCTTCAACTACCTATTATTATTATTGTTATTATTATTATTATTATTATTATTACTTATGGGATAATAATATTTGATACCAAATAAAGGAATAACCTCAATAATGGCTCCACTGGGTCCTGCTGCCCTCCCCCCTATTCCAACCATGCTACTTCTCCTGGTACGTACGGGGAGATCGTACAGACTCCATACAGACAGCACCCGTGGTCGGGATCGAACCCGGGTCTCCGGCGCTGCAAGCGCTGTAAGGCAGCAACTTTACCATTGCGCCACCTTGACGCCCCTCTATGTGGAAACCCAAACAAAGCATTTTTTTAAAAATTGCTTATCAATTTACTCTCCTGTCTTTTAAGGATTTGTACCTGGAACGATCTGTTACTACATCAAGATTTGTGACCTGTAAAATAATGCAGCTTTTTGTGTCTAGCTGATGTTTAATGATGTTACTTATAGCTACATTTGCAACATCAGACAAGGCAAACCATTACCAAACTGAAATCATGCAACTGGTAATGAACCCTGGCCGCAAATGTTTTCAGGATTTCATGTTGTTATTCTGTTTTGCTCTGCTACTTTGAGAAGTTTCCTTCTCGATGAAACAATGGATTTCCTTCACTGTGGAGTGGCCAGTGTAGAGCTCATTGCATGAATATTATGAACAGTTTGAAGAAGGCTATCCACTCAAAACGTCACCCATTCCTTCTCTCGAGAGATGCTGCCCGTCCCACTGAGTTACTCCAGCATTTTGTGTCTATGTTGAACATTATGACATATGACTAAGTCTGAAGAAGGGTCTCGACCTGAAACGTCGCCTATTCCTTCTCTTCATAGATGCTGCCTCCCCCGCTGAGTGTCTCTAGCATTTTTCGTCTACCTTCGATTTTTCCATCTGCAGTTCTTTCTTAAACATGATATTAAACCCAATTACCACCAACCCTGGTCGTGTGGCAAATAAAGTTTCTATTCTATTCTATAGTTGACTAAATGATACCTGAGCACTAGGCCTGTAGAGGGCAGCACCAGTCACAGTGGCTGGCACATTGTTCAGTCTGATACAAGAAGACTTTGGATGAAAGGAGCAGCAACATACATGGGAAGGCAGGATTTTGTACTTGAGGTTAGGAGTCCATAATCACTTGAGTAGGGAAGTTAGATCTAGAATTGTCTCAAGACTCAGGAAGTTTAAGGTTAAGAATTAATCCAGGAGCAGGCTAACCATGTGTCTGCAAATACTTTATGGATCCTCAGCAAGTTCGTGACACTATTATAGAGACTTGTAAAAATCCCATTTTATTTTAATTTGGACAAAAGACAAAATCATTACCCCAAGTTAATGATGATAATAATGCATTGTAAGAATAACCTGTTTCTACCAGTGATGTTTGGCAGTGATGTATACCTTATAAATAAATGAAAGAAATCAAGCAATTGGCACAAAGTTGTTATTAAAGGGATTATGGTTGTAAGAATGTCTTTATTTGCTGGGAGATAGACGATTTTAGTAACGATATAGTCAGGGGTATGTGAAACTGTAGGATATCTTAATTAAGTGCCAGACTAAAAATGTATAGAAACATAGAAAATAGGTGCAGGAGGAGGCCATTCGGCCCTTCGACCCAGCACCGCCATTCATTGTGATCATGGCTGATCGTCCCCTATCAATGACCCTGCCTGCCTTCTCCCCATATCCCTTGACTCCACTGGCCCCTAGAGCTCTATCTAACTCTCTCTTAAATCCAGCCAGTGACTTGGCCTCCACTGCCCTCTATGGCAGGGAATTCCATAAATTCACAACTCTCTGGGTGAAAAAGTTTTTTCTCACCTCAATCTTAAATGACCTCCCCTTTATTCTAAGACTGTGGCCCCTGGTTCTGGACTCGCCCAACATTGGGAACATTTTTCCTGCATCTAGCTTGTCCAGTCCTTTTATAATTCTATATCTTTCTATAAGATCCCCCTCATCCTTCTAAACTCCAGTGAATACAAGCCTAGTCTTTTCAATCTTTCCTCATATGACAGTCCCGCCATCCCAGGGATCAATCTTGTGAACCTACGCTGCACTACCTCAATCACAAGGATGTCCTTCCTCAAATTAGGAGACCAAAACTGTACACAATACTCCAGATGTGGTCTCACCAGAGCCCTATACAACTGCAGAGGAACCTCTTTACTCCTATACTGAAATCCTCTTGTTATGAAGGCCAACATTCCATTAGCTTTCTTCACTGCCTGCTGTACCTGTAAGCCAACTTTCAGTGACCGGTGTACAAGGACGCCCAGGTCTCGCTGCACCTCCCCCTTACCTAACCTAACCCCATTGAGATAATAATCTGCCCCCTTGTTTTTGCCGCCAAAGTGGATAACCTCACATTTATCTATATTATACTGCATCTGCCACGCATCTGCCCACTCACTCAACCTGTCCAGGTCACCCTGCAACCTCCTAACATCCTCTTCACAGTTCACACTGCCACCCAGCTTTGTGTCATCTGCAAACTTGCTAGTGTTGCTCCTAATTCCCTCTTCCAAATCATTAATATATATGGTAAACAGTTGTGACCCCAACACCGAGCCTTGCGGCACTCCACTCGCCACTGCCTGCCATTCTGAAAAGGACCCGTTCACTCCTACTCTTTGCTTCCGGTCTGCCAACCAATTTTCTATCCATGTCAACACCCTACCCCCAATACCATGTGCTCTAATTTTAGTCACCAGTTTCCCGTGCGGGACCTTATCAAAGGCTTTCTGAAAGTCTAGATACACTACATCCACTGGCACCCCTTCATCCATTTTACTTGTCACATCCTCAAAAAATTCCAGAAGATTAGTCAAACATGATTTCCCTTTCATAAATCCATGTTGACTTGGACTAATCCTTTTACTGCTATTCAAATGCCCCATTATTACCTCTTTAATAATTGACTCCAGCATCTTTCCCACCACCGAAGTCAGGCTAACTGGTCTGTAATTCCCGTTTTCTCTCTCTCGCTCCTTTCTTGAAAAGTGGGATAACATTAGCTATCCTCCAATCCACAGGAACTGATCCTGAATCTATTGAACATTGGAAAATGATCACCAATGCGTCCACTATTTCTAGGGCCACCTCCCTGAGGACCCTGGGATGCAGACCATCAGGCCCAGGGGATTTATCATCCTTCAGTCCCATTAGCCTATTTCTCGCCTAATGACAATTTCTTTCAGTTCCTCTACCCCCTTAGATCCTCTCTCCTCCAGTACATCTGGGAGATTGTTTGTATCTTCCTTAGTGAAGACAGATCCGAAGTACCTATTCAACTCTTCTGCCATTTCCTTGTTGCCCATAATAATTTCACCCGTGTCTGCCTTCAAGGGACCCATATTTGACTTTGCTCTTCAAGGGACCCACATTTGACTTTGCTCTTGTATGCTCTTGTATGTTGGGGAAAACATCACAACTTCTTAATAAAATTGATACCTGTATTTTAATGAAATGCAATTTCAGCCTTCACATGGCAGGATTTTGCTAGCGAATGTCAGAACGTCAAGGACCTCTGTCCAGTGTCATCTAATGGTGCTTTACACTTTGCAGCTAGAGTGGTAGAGCTGGACTCTGCTGAATTACGTAGGAAGAAACTGCAGATGCTGGTTTAAACCGAAGATAGACACAAAATGCTGGAGTAACTCAGCGGGACAGGCAGTATCTCTGGATAGAAGGAATGAGTGACGTTTCAGACTGAAGAGGGGTCACCCTTTTCTTCTCTCCAAAGATGCTGCCTGTCCCGTTGAGTTACTCCAGCATTTAGTGTCTATCTGCCGAGTTACATTGAGTTTTGGCTCTCAGATCCAGCACACTTTTGTCAGCCCATTGATTTCAGTGGAAATTGTACAGCTGTGGAAAAATAAGAGACTTTGACATTAACTAATCACTTTGACATTAAATAATCATATTAAGACTTTGCTTTCATTATTTGTTGTTTGTTTAATATTTATAAACATTTTAAAAATGATATATTTTCTTCCCAGCTGTTTTCAGGCAACTGAACCATCCTACTACAACTAGAGAGCAGTCCTGAACTACTATCTACCTCATTGGAGACTCTTGGACCATCTTTGATCAGACTTTAATGGCTTTATCTTGCACTAAACATTATTCACGTTATGCCCTTTATTATGTATCGGTACACTGTGGATAGTTTGATTGTAATCGTGTATTGTCTTTACGCTGACTGGTTAGCATGGAACAAATGCTTTTCACTCTACCTCGGTATAGGTGACAATAAACTAAACTAACGAACTAACAAATTCTCTACTCTATCCCAAGAACATTTAAAATCATAATTAGTTTAGGTTTGTTTATTGTCATGTGTACCAAGGTACAGTGAAAAACTTTTTGTTGCGTGCTAACCAGTCAGCGGAAAGTCTATATATGACTACATTCGAGCCGTCCACAGTGTACAGATACATGATAAAGGGAATAGAGGTTTAATAGAGTGAAGCGATTGTAATGAGTGATTGCAGATCAACCTCTGGGGCCAGCAAGCAGAGAGTCAGTACACACAAAGTCCTGGAATAACTCAGTAGGTCATGCAGCATCTCTGAAGTAAAATATACTGTATGTGACGTTCTTGGTTGGGACCCTTCCTGAGACTGAAAGTAGGGGGTGGTGTGGGGGAGGGGGTGGTGAAGAGCTAGAGGCAAGGAAAGACCAAAGGACTAATCAGGGCCAGCCACAACTATATACAATTGTGTGTATTTTTGTTATAAGCCAGCGTTTGAAGTTCTTTGTTTATACATTTAAAACCATGGCAGCCTTGACAGTCAGCCATGAATCTTACATCATCAGTCCACTGTGTTGGATGAAGCCACTTGGACTGCATAACCTTCAGACTTTAGAATTTTATACTTTAGAGGTACAGCGTGTGAACAAGCCTTTCGGCCCACCGAGTCCACGCCAGCTAACGATCACTCCGTACACTAGCATTATCCTACACACTAGGGACAATTTACAGAACCCATTCAACCTACAAACTTGTATGTCTTTGGCGTGTGGGGGGGAAAGCAGAGCACCCGGAGAAAACCCACGCAGTCACAGGGAGAACGTACAAATTCTGTACAGACAGCACCCGTAGTCAGGATCGAACCTGGGTCTATCTCGCTGCAAGGCAGCAACTCTAGTCTACCGCTGCGCCAGCTGTGTTGGTCAACTCTGGAATGCTTCAGTCCAGCAAAATAGACCCTCTGTATCTGAGAAGGGAAATCCAATAGAATTGCATTTGTGTGATGTAGCAAACAAAACTAGGCCATTATACTCCTTTCACTATTTTCCACCTGTGTGGAATTGCAAATGTTTTCACACAAACACTACTCAGCAGATGTTTAAAATGCCATTGAAATATTTCAATTTCTCCGAATCCACCTCCAGTATTCTTTCACACTGTAGGAACTCAGTATTCACACTGAGGTTCTGATTTTGCAATTCACCATCTGCTGCTGCTGTCTTCTGCCTTGATGTTTCTATTGCAACTTTGTGGACGCATTGTCCCTCTTCCATTTCAGTATCTTCCTACCCCAGCCTCGTTCACCTAATTAAAACCGTCTCACAATCTCCGCAATTGCCCATTAGTGGAAAATATTAATATTTGCATTATCCTATTAATTTGTTTATCTTTAAAAAAAATGAGTGTGAACTTTCTAAGCAAAGCTGCCAGCTTTTAATTGAAAGATCCAGACTATTATAGTTTTGCCTAAATAGCCCTTCTTTTAGATGTGAAAAATTAAACAAATACATAGTCAGTAGAGTTTGATCCATGAATTAATTTGGCAGGATTGCTATTCATCTATTTTCTGTTGCAAGAGAAGGAAATAAGCTAACAATAAATTTATTTTTTCCATAAAATTGAAAAAGATTTTTAAACCACAACTTTAATCAATGTGACAAATCAACACTATTTGTACTTCTATTTTAAGTTGATAAAACGTTCTGTTGTATTAATAGTAGATGTAAGCACTAATTAATTAAAATATTAATGAAATCATTTATTATGTTTCCTTTTCAGTAATTTTCACACCATTACGCTTGATGCCATACTTGATGAATGTGCACTAACGGTGAGGTTAATCCTATGAATATTAATAAAGGTCCTATGGAGTTAATCATCTTTTTTAGCTGCTTTCATTTGCTGGCAAAGGTAAATTCTATAGACACAATATCTAGAGGAAACGTCTTCTGAACATGTTACATTTTCTTCCCAATCTATACAAAACCATGACACTATATTTCCAATCCTCATATGGTTGCTTCTCTTCCCCTCCTCAGCCAGTGTCCCTGAGTCCATTGGTATCGGGGAAGTTAGTGGTGAAATGGATGAAGTCAGTGAGTTGTTTGTGGGTGCAGGAGGTAGCACCAATGCAGTCGTCGATGTAGCGGAGGTAGAGGTCGGGGATGCGGCTCTGGTACGTCTCGAACAAGAAGACGTCTTCTTCCTCCCCCCCCCCCCCCCACCCCACCCTACATCAGTCTGAAGAAGGGTTTTGGCCCGAAACTTTGCCTATTTCCTTCGCTCCATAGATGCTGCCGCACCCGCTGAGTTTCTCCAGCACTTTTTTCTCCCTGAGTCCATTATTGTCTTTTATGTTTGACACAAAATGCTGGAGTAACTCGGCGGGACAGGCAGCATCTCTGGAGAGAAGGAATGGGTGACGTTTCGGGTCGAGACCCTTCATCAAACTGAAAGTTTCTTAAGTGGTGTCTTAACTGGGATAAACTCATTCAGTGCATAAAGACAGTGCATTCAGTATCTGTGACATTCTACAGTGCGATTTTGTCTGGTAGGTTTATGAAGGGAGCCCAATGCGTAAATGGGTCACATTAATTCTTAACTTCCTCGTTGGCTTAATGTAGAATAACAAAATGAAGTTTTTATGGCTCAGCAAGTTTATGCAGGTGGTAAAGAGGACATATGGAATGCTTCCTATCACAGGTCGTGGGACTGAACATGAGAGTCAGCAAGTCATGATGCAGTTTTATAGGACTATGGTTAGGCCACATTTGGAATATTGCATGCAGTTCTGGTGGCCCCATTACAGGAAGGATGTGGAGACTTTGGAAAGGATGCAGAGGAGGTTTACCAGAAAGATGCCTGGATTCATGGGTATTAGCAACAGAGTTTGGACAGACTACAGATTGTTTTCCCTGGAACGCCTAAAGGTTGTGGGGAGACCTGATAGATGTATACAATATCAAAAGAGGCATAAAGAGAGTTAAAAGTTAGAATCTTTTCTCCAGGATAGAAAAATCAAATACTAGAGGGCTTTACGGTCAGAGGGACAAAGTTTAAAAGAGTTGTGCGGGGCAACTTTTTAATACAGAGGGTGATGAGTGCCTGGAACGTGCAGTCAGGATTAGTGGTTGAAGCAGATATGATAGAGGCATTTACGGAATCCTTTTGGAAAGGCATATGGATTTGCAGTGAGTGGAGGGATATGGATTATGTGCAGTTTGGTTAGTTTAGTTTAATTTAGATTAGTTTAGTTTAGATTTGTTTAGTTTAGATCAGTTTAGTTTAGTTTATTATTGTCACCTGTACCGAGATACAGTGATAAGCTTTTTTGTTGTGTGCTATCCAGTCAGTAAAAAGACTGTACATGATTACGGTCAAGATGTCCAAAGTGTACAGATACAGGATAAAGGGAATAACTTTTAGTGCAAGATAAAGAGCTGTAAAGTTAGATTAAAGGTAATCCAAGGGTCTCCAATGCAGTAGATGGTAGGTCAGGACCGCGCTCTATTTGCTGATAGGATGGTTTAGTTGCTCGATAGCAGCTGGGAAGAAACTGTCCCTGAATCCAGAGGTACATGTTTTAACACTTTTGTACTTCTTGCCTGATGGGAGACGGGGTGAGTGACCGGGGTATGACTGGTCCTTGCTTATGCTGGTGGTCTTGCCGAGGCAGCCTGATGGAGTCTATGGAAAGGAGGTTGGTTTGTGTGATGGTCTGGGCTGCGTCCACAATTCTCTGCAATTTCTTGCGGTCTTAGATGAAGGTTTTCCCAAACCATGCTCTGATGCCATCCGGATAAAATGCTTTTTACACCGCATCTGTGGAAAGTGGTGAGAGTTGTTGGGGAAATGCCAAACTTCCTAAGCCTTTTAAGGAAGTAGGGGTGTTGGTGAGGTTTCCTGGCCAGATACTGTGGGTAAGATACAGGTAGATAAGAGATGGTCTTGACATCCTGTTGGCACAGATATTGAGGGATGAATGGCTTGTTCTTGTGCTGAACTACTGCATAACATACAGCACAAGAACAAGTGTTTAAGAAAGAACTGCAGATGCTGGTAAAATCAAAGGTAGACACAAAATGCTGGAATAACTCAGCGGGTGAGGCAGCATCTATGGATAGATGTTGCGTCACCCGCACAAGAACAACTGTTTCTGTTTAACTAATTTTGGTTTCTATTATTTTTTTATAAAATCTGGCTGAGATTGTTCATGACATCAAGAATATGCAACTTTCAGTGTCAGTTTCCATCGAGTTAATTGATCTCGATCAAAGTTGTAGTTAAAGATCATGTTTTCAGTATTCGTTGATTAGTTTTTGTACATTGATTACTTTTTGATCATTGAGTAGTTTTATTCCCTTGCAAGCAAGCAATGGGTTTTTTATTTGCATGAAGATTACTGCAGACTGTGTCTGTCATAGCTGACAAAATCGTAACATATTTTACTTTTGATAGGCAACGTAACAAGGTTAATAAGCAGGTAGACAAAAATGCTGGAGAAACTCAGCGGGTGAGGCAGCATCTATGGAGCGACGGAAATAGGCAACGTTTCAGGCCGAAACCCTTCTTCAGACAGATGGGAGGGTGGGGTGGAGAAGGAAGAAGAAAGGAAGAGGTGGAGCCAGTGGGCTGAGGGAGAGCTGAGAAGGGGAGGAGAAAGCAGGGACTACCTAAAATTTGAGAAGTCAATGTTCATACCGCTGGGGTGCAAACTGCTGGTAGGGTGGAAGGTGAGGACAAGGGGGACTCTGCCCTTGTTACGAGTGGGGGGAAGGGGAGTAAGAGTAGTCACGGGGTATAGAAGAGACCCTGGTAAGAGCCTCATCTATAGTAGAGGAGGGAAACCCCCGTTCCCTGAAGAATGAGGACAACTCCGATGCCCTTAATAAGCATGCTTCTTAATCCTACATCTTCTTTTCTTCTTAGGCCTGCTTCGGTCATGGCTGACCATGGGTGTCTCCAGGGTTGGAGAACGCCAGTGCGTGACTTTGTTTAACGTGGGGAGACTGGTGCACAGGCAGTCACCCCACGGTCCTTGACAGATCTGGGTCAGGATCCAGTGGCATGGAGTCCAAGACGACCGGAGACCCTTTTCTGCTGCAGCCTTCATCCGCCTTCCCAGCCATTGTGACGCTCCATTAAGGTCAGCAATCATCCTCCGCCTGTTCCACCGTTGATGTCTTGTTTGGATTGCTCATTGTCATAGACCTCCCCCATGACCGTACCGCCAAGGGTGGCTCTACCGGGAGCATAGCTCCAGACGGCATCGCTCTCAGGATCTCAGGACCACACCAGAGTCTCTTCTATACCCCGTGACTCTACTCTTACTCCCCTTCTCCACCATGACAAGGTGACACTCCACGGAGAAGTACAATCATACATAAGATAAACTATTTCCTGCAAGATTTTACCAAAAAGTAATAGAAACCAAAGTTAGTCAAATAGAATGCCTGCCAACTCGCCTCATTTGTGGAAGAGATTGCAGTTGATGTAGTGAGCTTAATGTTACACCAGAGTCTTCGGTTCCCTGTAATTTAGGAATGCCCCTGCATGGTGGCACAGTGGCACAGCGGTAGAGTTGCTGCCTTACAGCGTCACAGACCCGGGTTCGACCCTGACTACGGGTGCTGTCTGAATGGAGTTTTATATTCTTTTCGTGACTTGCGTGGGTTTCCCCGAGATCTCTGGCTTCCTCTCACACTCCAAAGACGCACAGGCTCGTAGGTTAATTGGCTTGGTAAAATTGTACATTTTCCTCAGTGTGTGTAGATAGTGTTAGTGTGCGGGGATCGCTGGTCGCTGCGGTGGGCCGAAGGGCCTGTTTGCTCGCTGTATCTCTGAACGAAACTAAAAAGCCTACATTCCTTTCAAATCCAAATGTTATTACCAACCGATAGCACCTACTTAAGATGGATATGATCTGTGCTGAAGAAAGAGGAACTGAACTCCCTTTCGTTTGAGTAGAAAGCATCAGTGAAGTTGGAATTGGAGGTAGGCTGCAGAATACCAGATACAAGGTGAACCAGCCATCGCATCTGGGATGGTCTGGTAGCGACCTTCGGCCCTATTGATGTCTGCAGAAAACAACCAATTTCTTTTCCACTACCTTTTGAAAGGACGATCGACATTTTGGATATCTGAGGAAAGTTTGGGTGAATGGTGAACATAGGCAGTTCAGGTGGAGTGCAGAAATGCAGACCAATAATTTGGAAGAAAGTGCAAAATGTAAGGAATGACCATGATTAAAAGAATTAACAGCTAACATCCACTGAGCCCATTTATTGATAACTCTTCATAGCAATTTGCATGACATTCTTTTTAAGGATAGCAATCTTACTTAGAATTTAGATTACCCTACTAAATGCGTTTATATTTCGTTTTGATAGGTCTGACTTGGTACGTGACATTGTTTTCAAATATATATTATTAAATGTACTCTTTTAAAAGTTCTTCAGGCATGGTACTTTCTGATATGACACCCCAATGGGTACAATGGAGTACACTGCTCATTCCACTCTTGACAAAGACATTTACAATTTGGTCTTGGACACTCTGGGATGATCATGGTATGTCACAGCTACCAGCTGCCAATTCACTTGTTTCCAGCTGGGCAACATTATTACAAGCAACACAGAAAGGGATTACGTATCGCCCGTCAAGGGGAATGCTTTTAAAATGACAATCTGTGAGAATTGAAGGTAGACACAAAAAGCTGGAGTAACTCAGCGAGACAGGCAGCATCTCTGGAGAATTTTGGGATGTCGGAGCAAATCAAAGTTCCTGGAGAAAATCCATGCGGTCACAGGGAGAACATGCAAACTCCACACAGACAGCACCCGAGGTCAGGATGAAGCCAAAGTCTCTGGCGTTGTGAGGCATCAGCTATGCTTGCGCCACTGTGCCACCCAAAAGTGATTAAAATAGCAAACAACAGGCAACTGTGTAAATCAGTGGGTTTGTACATTGACAGCAACAGTCTATCATACTGTAGCTGTTTGCAAACAAATAGATCGCTGATGAAGATATAAGATCTTCTCTGTGATAAATTGCTGGAATAAATATGTGCCAGTCACTCAGGCATCTTGCTATAGGAAGGATGTTGTTTAGTTGGAAAGAGTGCAGAGATGAAATGAGTGCAGAGGATGTTGCCAGGACTCGAGGGCCTGAGCTATAAGGAGAGGCTGCGCAGGCTAGGATTTTATTGCTTGAAGCACATGAGGTAGATGCATGATCTTATGCAGGTGTATGAGATCATGCGAGAAATAGACCGGGTTAATGCACAATCTTTTACCCAGAGTAGGGGAATCAAGAACCCAAGGACATAGGTTTAAGGTGAGAGGGGAAATATTTAATAAGAACCTGAGGGGCAACTTTTTCACTCAGAGGGTGGTGGGTGTATGGATTGAGCTGCCAGAGGAGGTAGTTGAGGCAGGTAAAATAACAACATTTAAAAAACATTTGGACAGGTACATGGATGGGAAAGGTTTAGAGGGATATGGACCAAATGCGGGCAAGTGGGACCAGTATAGATGGAGCATTTTGGTCAACATAGGCAAGTTGAGCTGAAGGGCCTGTTTCCGTGCTATATGACCCTAAAATAAGTATTCGTCTCTATTTTATTCCCAAAATGAGCTGAGACAACTCTTCACCAGATAAAAATATCGGTATTGAAATTTTCTGTATTTATTAAATTAAATTAGCTTTAGAAACAGACCTTACACCATAAGATGTGACAAAACTGTTGTAGTTCCATTCTGTATCATTTAATTCATAACTTTATTTTATTGCTCCTCATTAACTCATTAATCGAATGCCGTTACAAACCTGGCCGCACCCTTATCACAGATATACCCTTTGGAATATTACTTTAGGTATTTGATTTATGCCACTTCTTGTTCACTCTGAACGTCCTACCATTATAGCAGCAATATAATCCATTGTGGCGCCACCTGGTGGTTAGGCCACTTACTGGGCGAACCCTCGGCACTAGGGTTGGAAGAGCAGCACCTCATATTGCGCTTGGACAGTTTGCACCCTAGCGGCATAAACATTGACTTCTCCAATTTCCGGTAGCCCTTGCTGTCTCCTCCCCTTCTCAGCTCTCCCTCAGCCCTCGGGCTCCTCATCTTCCTTTCTCCTTTCTTTCCCCGCCCCCCCCCCCCCCCCCCCAGTCTGAAGAAGGGTTTGGGCCCGAAACGTTGCCTATTTCCTTCGCTCCATAGATGCTGCTGCACCCGCTGAGTTTCTCCAGCACTTTTGTCGACCCTCGGCATTAGGGTTTGGCGGGAAGAAGTCGTCATGTGGTTTGGGGGTGTGCCCTGGTATATATATATATATAGAACTCTGGGAGAACCCTCCCCAGTCGCGTGTGAGCTGTTCTCTGTATAACTCAATCACTTTGTTTCACAACACGTGTCTTGCTGTACCGTCTTTCTTCCTGAGAAACTGAAGAGCACTGCAGTTAATAGCATTCTTCAAATTTAAGCAGTCTATTGGAGGAGTAACTGTCTTTTTTTATGGATCCGGCACTTGTCTATTTCAGTTGAATTGAGACACCATTACATCTACTTATCTTGAAATATCATTGCTTCCACTAAAATATATATTTTTTTGGTGTTGTGCATCCTCCTTGTTTCCCAATGTCTGTCCATCAGGTAAAACATTTCTTACAGTGGCTTGCAAAAGTATTCATACCCCTTGAACTTTTCCACATTTTGTCACGTTACAACCACAAACGTAAATGTATTTTATTGGGATTTTATGTGATAAACCAACACAAAGTGGCGCATAATTATGAAGTGGAAAGAAAATGATACATGGTTTTCAAATTTTTTTACAAATAAAAAACTGAAAAGTGTCGCTTGCAAAAGTATTCAACCCCCTTTACTCTGATAACCCTAAATAAAATCCAGTGCAACCAATTGCCTTCAGAAGTCACCTAATTAGTAAATAGAGTCCACTTGTGTGTAATCTAATCTCAGTATAAATGCAGCTGTTCTGTGAAGGCCTCAGAGGTTTGTTAGAGAACATTAGTGAACAAACAGCATCATGAAGCCCAAGGAACACACCAGACAGGTCAGGGATAAAGTTGTGGAGAAGTTTAAAGCAGGGTTAGGTTATAAAAAAATATCCCAAGCTTTGAACATCTCACGGAGCACTGTTCAATCCATCATCCGAAAATGGAAAGAGAATGGCACAACTGCAAACCTACCAAGACATGGCCGTCCACCTAAACTGACAGGCCGGGCAAGGAGAGCATTGATCAGAGAAGCAGCCAAGAGGCCCATGGTAACTCTGGAGGAGCTGCAGAGATCCACAGCTCAGGTGGGAGAATCTGTCCACAGGACAACTATTAGTCGTGCACTCCACAAATCGGGCCTTTATGGAAGAGTGGCAAGAAGAAAGCCATTGTTGAAAAAAAGCCATAAGAAGTCCCGTTTGCAGTTTGCCACAAGCCATGTGGGGGACACAGCAAACATGTGGAGGAAGGTGCTCTGGTCAGATGAGACCAAAATTGAAGTTTTGGGCCTAAATGCAAAACGCTATGTGTGGCGGAAAACTAACACTGCACATCACCCTGAACACACCATCCCCACTGTGAAACATGGTGGTGGCAGCATCATGCTGTGGGGATGCTTTTCTTCAGCAGGACAGGGAAGCTGGTCAGAGTTGATGGGAAGATGGATGGAGCCAAATACAGGGCAATCTTGGAAGAAAACCTGTTAGAGTCTGCAAAAGACTTGAGACTGGAGCGGAGGTTCACCTTCCAGCAGGACAACGACCCTAAACATACAGCCAGAGCTACAATGGAATGGTTTAGATCAAAGCATATTCATGTGTTAGAATGGCCCAGTCAAAGTCCAGACCTAAATCCAATTGAGAATCTCTCGCAAGACTTGAAAATTGCTGTTCACAGACGCTCTCCATCCAATCTGACTGAGCTTGAGCTATTTTGCAAAGAAGAATGGGCAAAAATTTCAGTCTCTAGATGTGCAAAGCTGGTAGAGACATACCCCAAAAGACTTGCAGCTGTAATTGCAGCGAAAGGTGGTTCTACAAAGTATTGACTCAGGGGGGCTGAATACTTTTGCACGCCACACTTTTCAGTTTTTTATTTGTAAAAAAATTTGAAAACCATGTATCATTTTCCTTCCACTTCACAATTATGCACCACTTTGTTTTGGTCTATCACATAAAATCCCAATAAAATACATTTACGTTTGTGGTTGTAACGTGACAAAATGTGGAAAAGTTCAAGGGGTATGAAAACTTTTGCAAGCCACTGTAAATGGGTGAGTGTGCAGGAAGGAACTGCAGGTGCTGGTTTAAACCCAAAGATAGGCACAAAATGCTGGAGTAACTCAGGCAGCATCTCTGGAGATAAGGAACGGGTGACATTTCGAGTCGAGACCCTTCTTCAATTGGTAAACCAGCCTCCTGAGATGATGATAGTCACAAAAAGCTGGAGCAACTCAGCGGGACAAGCAGCAACTCTGGAGAGAAGGAATGGGTGACGTTTTGGTTCGAGACGTCTTCGGTTTAAACCAGCATCTGCAGTTCCTTCTTACACATTTCTCCTGAGATGAAGTCCTGGTGTTGTTTGTAACCTGCATGGTCTCCACTAATTGTAGCTGCAGCAGTGGTTTATAGGGTTTGGGTACGGGGTCGTAGTTTGAAGGAATGGAAGTGTCAGAGTGTTTAATTGTCATACGACTCCTCGGAAAGCATTCACCCCTGAAGGTGCCGTGGGAATAATTGTCTCGGCATTGAAGGCTGCACCACTGCCAGATTGTCGAGTTGTTTTTATTTTAATCTTGAGAAATATTCAGTTCCTTGCCAACACTTCAAATTATTTTTAAGCCTTCTGAGGTTTGTAGTTAACATTGTCTACTTCCCTGTGTCCCTTGTTTTATATATGCTTAGAACTGCATGACATTAGAATCACAGCATGCTGCAATGTATTTTCACAGATGTTGTACCTGTTGAATCACTGTAGCTTAATCCTCCTTGAAGCTTTCTGAAATTCATGGATCTTTGTTGCTCTTTTTTCTACATCACCGAGCAGTAAATTATGCAGTGGTTACGTTGAAACTGCCTGTCTCCTTCAAAGCTTCCTCAGAAATAGCTTAATTGTTAAGGAAAAGCAAATTACAATAGCAATAGTTAACCCACCTTAAAATCTATTAGCGTTCTTTTAATTCATCTTTATATTTCTGCCATTGCAATTGTGTGATTCTCAAAATATTGGGCATACTTTTGTGATACTGCTTTCTATGTACTGACAACTTTGACATATCACAAAAAGGCCAGTTCTGTGTACATTGGCCAGTGTCCAGTTAAACACAAACACAATTTCCTCATAATTTTAATTCATATTCAGGTCGCATGTGTTACGTGTGCTGACAAAAATGCTACATAAACCAAGATCTCTCTCCACTGAGGGATCTTGGGTTTTTCCCCCCAATTTAGCCCTTGATAAAGCCCTATGCCTTAACTGGAGATCATTCAGAGAACCAGCCATTTTAAATGAAAAACGTGTCAAAGACATATTTGTTGTATTCCAAACTTTAAAAGTCCCACCTTTGGTGCTTCTGATACCATAAAGCACAGTCTTATGCTGGTCACATCTGAGAGTCGGTTTGTCAAGGAGGACTCTCTCTAACTTCTACAGGTGCACAATAGAGAGCATGCTGACCGGTTGCATCGTGGCTTGGTTCGGCAACTTGAGTGCCCTGGAGAGGAAAAGACTACAAAAAGTAGTAAACACTGCCCAGTCCATCATCGGCTCTGACCTCCCTTCCATCGAGGGGATCTACCACAGTCGCTACCTCAAAAAGGCTGGCAGCATCATCAAGGACCCACACCATCCTGGCCACACACTCATCTCCCTACTACCTTCAGGTAGAAGGTACAGGAGCCTGAAGACTGCTACTTCCCCACAGCCATCAGGCTATTAAACCTGGCTCGGACATAACACTGAACTTTACTAGCCAATACTGTTATTTGCACTTTATCAGTATATTGACCATTGTGTATATATTTATAGAATGCCTTGTAGTAAATGCCTACTATGTTCTGTTGTGCTCAAGCAAAGCAAGAATTTCATTGTCCTACCAGGGACACATGACAATAAACTCACTTGACTTGACTTGACTTGAGATGTATGTTAAAATAGAGGATTTTAATTCAGTTTTTTTGCATATTTTCCATTTTATCAATTTGTTAGAGCACTGGAGAATGGCAGATTGGCTGGGGAGAAAATTAATAGGAACCTGAGGGGCAACCTTTTCACGCAATGGTGGGCATATGGAACGAGCAGCCAGAGGAGGTAGTTGAGCCAGGTATTTAGAAAACATTTGGACACGAATAGAAAAGGTTTAGAGGGATCTGGGCCAAACACGGGAAGATGGGACTAGTGTAGATGGGGCTTCTTGGTCGGCATGGGCAAGTTGGGCTTGTTTCCATGCTGTATAATTCTTTGACTAATCATCATTAGCTACTTCCATGTGCCCTTCCCTTCAAATAGAACATTATATAAACTCTGAAGAGAATGGAAAGGTAAAATTCAGACAAAGGGAAATGGGTTATAAGCAAGGTGTTAAATGTTAGAGAAAAGGAAGGAAAAAAATAAGGCCAAAACCCATAGGTTGCATGTGCAACAGCTGATGTGTTACAGATTTGAAAGGAGGCTTACCCATACAAGATAGACACAAAATGCTGGAGTAACTCAGCGGGACAGGCAGCATCCCTAGAGAGTAGGAACGGGCAACGTTTCCGGTCTTGACCTTCTCTGCTGCTTTTAGCCTTCTGTTTTGTAGATTTGTGTTATTAAGCCCCATGCCTAATGGAAACAATAAATAATACACTTGCTCACATTATAGGTGCAGGAGTAGGCCAATCGGCCCTTCGAGCCAGCACCGCTATTCAATGTGATCATGGCTGATCATCCCCAATCAGTAACCCGTTCCTGCCTTCTCCCCATATCCCCTGACTCCGCTATTTTTAAGAGCCCTATCTAGCTCTCTCTTGAAAGCATCCAGAGAACCTGCCTCCACCGCCCTCTAAAGCAGAGAATTCCACAGACTCACCACTCTCTGTGAGAAAAAGTGTTTCCTCATCTCCGTTCTAAACGGCTTACTCCATATTCTTAAACTGTGGCCCCTGGTTCTGGACTCCCCCAACATTGGGAACATGTTTCCTGCCTCTAGCGTGTCCAAACCCTTAACAATCTTATATGTTTCAATGAGATCCACTCTCATCCTTCTAAACTCCAGAGTGTACAAGCCCAGCTGCTCCATTCTCTCAGCATATGACAGTCCCGCCATCCCGGGACTCCATCAAAAGCAAGAGTGTCCTTCCTCGAATTAGGGGACCAAAACTGCACACAATACTCACTAGGGCTCTGTACAACTACAGAAGGACCTCTTTACTCCTATATTCAATTCCTCTTGTTATAAAGGCCAACATGCCATTCACTTTCTTCACTGCCTGCTGTACCTGCATTGTTGTAGGTATTGCTGTTATAAATAGTTTTACCCTGATCTGGAGTTAGAGAAGCAGGTGGTATTACTAGGAATGCAGTTGAAGTTCACTCAGAGTGAAGCCTCTTCTTAGACAACCTCCTGAAACCGAGGATGACTTTCTTCCCCAACAGTTTGGAGAAGTGAAAGCCCTCTGTGCTTGAATACTTTCAATGTGCAGTGACTATTAATCAAAGGATGCACTCCACATACATTTCCAGAAGGCATTTGAGAAGATCATTGCAAAAATTAAAAGCTCATGGAGTGTAATGCCTTTTTCGAGTTGACAAGAACTAACGAGTGGTATGGAACGGGGATCAGTGCTGGGGCCTCAACAAGTTAAATGCACGCACTTGCATTAAGCATACCCAGATGCACTCTGAACCCATATGAATGGGCACAGCAGCATAGTGTCACAGCGGTAGAGCTGCTGCCTTACAGCGCCAGAGACCCAGGTTCGATTCTGACTATAGTAGCAATGTTACAAAATTTTGGGATTTAAAAAATAAAGTCTGCAATTTATCCCATCTGATAAAGCATAAAAAGAAGTTTAATTTGACACCTAATTCACTTTCATATCTTCAGTATTAAAAAAGTTATGGCCATTTTCATACTCGGAAATTAGCATCTTGTTCCCTATTGCTTTTCCATTGACTTAACACAAAAGCTGTGATCGAGGACAGTCAAAAGCCCATAACTTTCTTAAAAATTAAGAGAACTGAAAGAAATGTTCAGTTATTATAGATTGAAGCATTCTGAAACAAATATGAAACAATCTTACTTAGAAGACATGAAATTAAAGCATATAATTAGTTAGTTACCTAATTGTAGCTAATTACAAAATTCAATTACTAGATCTAAACATCTATCCATTTCTTAAGAATAGATTAACATTTTAAAATAGCCTAAGTGTCCAAATAACATTCACACAAGAATTCACAATATAACATAATTTTTAAATCTCATTGTCATGAATTTACAAGCCAAATGGAAGGAATTGAATGTTTAATACCTGTAAATTAATGGGCATTTAAATCATCTTGTGTGAGGATTTCTGAAACGCAATCTTTTGGAACGTTCATTTGCGGTGAATTTAACCCCGTATCGGCATGAAAAATACTGCCGTTAGTTCGGGGAATAAAATCACCGTTTCGCATGAAAAAATGTGAATTAAAGGCTTCTTAAGAAGCACTTTTATACATTAATAGAAACCACTTTCGTTTACCTGTCCCGTACGTGAAATCCGTCCCCGTTATCGGCGTTGACGGCTTCAGGAGCTGATTTTAAAATGACTCCAGGGCTGACATTGTCGATTTAATAAAAATAAATAATTCACAAAACGCCCCATGGAACGATTTTTCAGCAAACGCTTGTACTCCAACGAAATATAATACAGGACAAGGTAGGAGAAACCCGCGTTTTAAGCCCGCCCCCCCCTTAAAGGCGCCAAAATCGCGCACACGGCCAGTGGCAGAATTACAGCGCCATTGAAGGTAAGTATTGTAACATACCTACTATAGGTGCTGTCTGCATGGAGTTTGTACTTCTCCCCGTGACCGCGTGGGTTTTCTCCGGGTGCTCCAGTTTCCTCCAACACTCCAAAGTCGTACAGGTTTCTAGGTTAATAGGCTTCTTTAGTTTAGTTTAGTTTAGTTGAGTTTAGTTTAGAGATACAGCGCAGATACAGGCCCTTTCGGCCCACCTGCTCCATGCCGACCAGCGATCCCTGCACATTAACACAATCCTATACCCACTAGGGATAATTTTTACATTTACCAAGCCAATTAACCTACATACCTGTACGTCTTTGGAGTACCTGAAAATGTTAAAATTGTTAAAATTATGAAAATGTTAAATTGACCCGAGTTTGTAGGATAGTGCTCGTGTATGGGATGATCACTGGTCTGCGCAGACTCGGTGGGCTGAAGGGCCTGTTTCCGTGCTGTATCTCTAATTTTTGCAATCAACCTTTTCCTTTAACCACACTCCCCCTTTTTTTTAGTCCCCTCTCCTGATTCCCTTAATCTTCCTACCTCTCTGTCCCTTTCCTTCACTGCCTCACTCATCGATCTTTGGGGCATGGAGTCATCCAGCCCAACTCGTCCATGCCGACCAAGATGCCCCTTCTGAGCTAGTCCTATTTGCCCACGTCTGGCCCATATCCCTCTAAATCTTTCCTAGCCACAAACCTGTCCCAGTGTTTCTTAAGATTGATACAAAATGCTGGAGTAGCTCAGCGGGACCGGCAGCATCTCTGGAGAGATGGAACGTCACCCATTTCGTGTCTATCTTCGATTTAAACCAGCATCTACACAAGTGTTTCTTAAATGTTGTTATCGTACCTGCACAGAGAATGACATCCTTTTGATATTAAAAGGAGAAATCAGAGAGAATGCAAAAGAAGAAAATGACATTGAATGATGTCTGATTTTAGCTAAAGAACTGTCGATTTAATACTGAGTGTGTGATATTGTTTGTGGTTGCTGACGAACAGAATAATTATGAGCTTCATCAAAAAATAACACAGCAAAAGCACCACGGACAGTTGACAAATCCAATTTTGTTGATTGTTTTCCTGACAAATATTATTTTGAAGATGTGAAATATTCTCTTGAGCATGGAAACACATCCATGTGACCCAGCTGGTATTGTGAATGGAGTGCAGCACATGCAGGAACTGTTAATGTAAATTGATTTTTGTAGCGCTCAAAATGAATCCTGAACCATTCAGAAATGGCATTTCCTGCAAATCCCTCTCATGGCCCCTTTTCTACTTTGACGCAAGAAAGCAATGTTTCCATTATTTTTACAACTTATTCTGCTGGTACTCAGTGTTCCGCGCTGACCTGCTGCACCTACAAAGCATTAAACCGATTATAATTCGTTCAGTCAAGCTCACGAAACAAACTCACAATGTTCAGCTGCGTTTTGTTATCTTCCACGTAAAAAATGCTAACCTGGCACCCTCTAATGCAAGAGCACTGGTGCTTCCATGCAAGTGAAACATGCACTGCAAAGTCAAAAGCATACGACAATTGTCTAACATGAACATACAACAGTGCAGCATGAGAACAGACCCTTCGGCCCACATTGTCCGTGCCAAACATGATGCTCTTATCTGCCTGCTGATAATCCTTGTGCCTGTCCGAAAGTCTCTTAAACACCACTATCGTATCTGCCTCAACCACCAACCCCAGCAGTATGCCCCATACATCTCCTTTAAACTTTTCCCCGCTCATCTTAAAGCTATGCCATCTAATATTTGCTTTTTCCATCCTGGGGAATAGTTTTTTTGTGGGTTTTTTGTGTGCCTGTATGTGTGCATGTGTGTGTATATATATACATATATATATAGATGTGTGTGTGTGTGTGTATATATATATATATATATATAGTGTGTGTGTGTATTTGTGAGTATGTGTATATATACACACACTGAACTTTTTTTTTCTCTCATTTAATATATTGTTTACAGTGTAATATGTTTACATATATTCTGTTGTGCTGCTGCAAGTAAGAATTTCATTGTTCTATCTGGGACACATGACAATTAAACCCTCTTGACTCTTGACTCTCTTGACTCTTGAGGTTCTGACTGTCTACCCTATCTATGCCTCTCATCATTTTGTATACCTTCTCCCCGCAACCTCCGGTGTTCCAGAAGAAAACAATCAAGTCTGTCCAACCTCTCCCTATAGCTAATACCCCTAATCCAGGCATCATTCTGGTAAACCTCCTCTGCACTCTTTTCAAAACTTGGACTAAATTCTGCAGGCAGACGCGAGGAACAGGGGCAATGGGAGAGCGTGCCGGTGTCTCGAGGTCGGCCGCGGGAGGCAACTGGTGCAGGTGCAGTTACAGAGTTCCCTGAACAGAGTGTCACGGGTAGATAGGGTGGTCAAGAAGGCTTTCAGTGCATTGGCCTTCATCAGTCCGGGTATTGAGTATGGAATGTGCAAGAAGGAACTACAGATGCTGGTTTACACCGAAGATAGACACAAAATGCTGGAGTAACTCAGCGGGTCACACACAATGCTGGACTAATATGCTCCGCTTTGATATCAAGGACCTTCATTCTCAGATCACCTCGGAAGTACAACTCTTTTGTCCATGTTTGGAATGAAGCTGTTATGATTTCCAGAGACCAATAATCTTGGCAAAACCAAGTGTCAGTAAAGAATTATTGGTGCGTAAGTGCTATTTGGCAGCACTGTTGGCAATACCTCCCATTACTTTGGTGATTTAGAGCAAAGTTATAGAGTGGCATTTCGCCATATGTCCCTTTTTTAGTCAAGTGGTGGTATAAGAAGATAGCCACAAAATGTTGGAGTAACTCAGTGGGACAGGCAGCATCTCTGGGGAGAAGGAATGGGTGATGTTTTGGGTCAAGACCCTTCTTGTTCCGTTGTAACCTGATAGCTGTTTTCTTAAGGAACCATGTCATTTAGAAAATCATGTAATAAAAACAGTTGTGTCAATGGGGGAAAGGAGTTAGAGGCTCAAAAGTTACAAACTCAGAAATAAAAAGTTATTTTTCCTGCAAGACTTTGAAAAATAAAATTATTTTCAATAGCAATAGGTTTATTCTGGTTATTGCAAGCTAGAAACACCAAAGTGTGCGTGTTATATTGTTGCACATGTTAATTCTATCCAACAATGTAACACACAGCCTTTAGGATTTTAACATTAGAATCTTTATAACAGAATTGACATTTATTTTTAATATTAGCACTTATTTTAAAGAAAAATATTTCCCCCTTATATTGTTTAAATCCAACACAGCTTCTTTTGAGCTAGTCAAATTACAAAGTAACTTTAGGTGCTTCTCTAGTTCCTGATCAAAGAGCCATTATAACCGATTCAGCCCATGTAATACAAAGAGTGTTCCTAAAATCACCACTCTCATTATATCTAATTAATGTGTTGAAACATACATTAGCGCCAAGCTACCTGTAACTGGAAAATTTTCCATATTGTCAGATAGGTGCCAATGCTGTAACCAACAAACTCAGCTGGAGGTGCAATTAGCTCTGGAATTCAAGTCTTCAACGCCACATGTGTTTCATATTTGTGGGAATGTAAAGAGAAAGCTGTGATGGATCAACAGCATTACACTTGTAGATGGCAATGTTTTCAAATGCTTTACTCATGGTGGAGGCTCTGCTTCTGGCACTCTTCGACTGAGCTCCATTGAGCATCATTGAGCAAGGGATATTAAAAGGAGGATAAGGGAAGATCTTATAGAGGTCTTTTGGATCATGAGGGGAATAGATAGTCTAAATGCTCAGTCATTTACCCAGAGTATGGGAGTAAAGGACCAGAGGACATAGGTTGAAGGTGAGAGGGAAAATGTAATAAGAAACTGAGGGGCAACTTTTTCACACGAGTGATAGGTATTTGGAACGAGAAGGTATTTGAGGCAGGTACTATAGCAACCTTTAAAATACATTTGGACAGATACATGGATGGGAAAAGTTTGGAGGGAAATGGGCCAAACGCAGGCAGGTGGAACTAGTGTAGACGGGGCATCTCGGTCGACGTGGGCAAAGGGCCTGTTATTCTTATTGCCTCCTCCTTCGTCACTTCATTCTTCAGCACAGATTGTCACCAGATGAGATAGGGGAGAACTTTGATGTTTTTCTTGTGGGATTGTGTTGCTGAATTTTTTTTGTTGTCTTTTTTGGATCGAATTTCTGTCTTTAATTTGTGTATTGGTGATGTCTTTATAACTTATTTTACTCTGATTATATGTTTCTTTGTTAAATTTTGTAAGGTGTCCTTGAGACTTTTGTATAGGCGCCCATAAATAAAATCTATTATTATTATTATTATTATATATGTGTGTGGCATGCTGATTCTGGCACGTTTAGTTCTGCTTTGCAGCTTTGTCAGATTGGGGTCAATGATGGTGTAGTCTCCAGGTTGATCCCCTGGTTTAAAGATAACAGGTTGAGGCAGGGTTATATTGGGCATTGTGTTTAAGTGTTGGGAGTATCTCAGCAGGTCAGGCATCATCTCTGGAGAACAGGCAGCATCTCTGAACATGAGATGCTGCCTGTTCTCATGGCAATGTTTCTAGTCAAGACCCTTCTTCAGGTTCTGACGGAATACAATTCTGCTGCTGATGATGATCCATGAAGCCCCAGGCATCAGTTCCATGTCAGCCTTGAATCGATCTCATCTTACACAATGATAATGCTCCCGAACACAGTGAAGGATAACCTGAGAGTGAATACAGGGACAATCTCCACAAGGATTGTACAGTAGATACCACAGGCAGTACATCTAACAGGTAGATTGTGAGATTGAGTTCATCAGATTATTCCTCATCTTGAGTCATTCAGCACTGCTGGATTAGGGAGTATTAGCTACAGGGAGAGGTTGGACAGATTTGGATTGTTTTCTCTGGAAAGCCAGAGGTTGATGGAAGACCTAATATATAATTATGGGAGCCATAGATAGGGTAGACAGTCTGAGCCTTTTTTTCAAAAGTCAAATACTAGAGGCTTCAAGGTGAGAGGGAGTGAAGTTTAAAGGAAATGAGCGAGGCAAGTTTCTTACACAGAGAGTGGTAGGTGACTGGAACACACTGCTAGGGGTGGTATTGGAGAGAGTTACGATAGTGGAGGCAGATCTAACAGTAGCATTTAAGAGGCTTTTGGAAAGAGATATGGATATGCAGGGAATGGAGGAATATGGATTATGTATGATCAACCATGATCATATTGAATGATGGTGCTGGCTCGAAGGGACGAATAGCCTACTCCTGCACCTATTTTCTATGTTTCTATGTGCAGGCAAATTAGAATTAGCATCATGTTTGGCACAGACATTGTGGGCCAAAGGGCCTGTTCATGTGCTGTACTGTTGTGTGAATGAAAGAAACGTATCAGGCTAGAAATCTATCCCTCCAGGCCTCAAGGTTTTTCTGCAGTATGTAACAAATTTGAAATTGAAAATAGATCAGCCCCTCCACATATGTAGAGAGGACATTGTACCACAGTCAAACATCATACCACGGTCGAATGTTGTACCATGGTCTAACATTGTACCATGATGTACCATAGTCTATTGCATAAGGCTCACTTACACAAAGAGTGTTAGCTGTGCAGCATGGGGCAAACCTTTAATACCACCGTCGCAAGATTTAAGCGCTCACATGTGCTTCAGAAATGTTATGTATCTTGAATACAAGAGCAAACCTTAACTGGAGGTATAAAGTAAAGATTCTGCCATACTGGAACTGCTACTGGAGAGTTTGCCGATGGAAATTACACTGAAATGTTCCATGATGTTTCACATGTTGGGTATTGACAGTATGAGAGGGTTGGGTGGGAGACACTAACCCCAATTAATGATGTAGCAATTAATGTCCCTTTATCTGTGAGAGAAGATATTCCCCATTCCCATTCCCAGCGTGCTACTTAAAGCATGCTGCACCATCTTGCTCTCACAACCTGCAGATGAGTGGGATTAGCAATTTAATTGAGTTGAGTTGAGTTGAGTTGAGTTGAGAGATACAGTGTGGAAACAGGCCCTTCGGCCCACCAAGTCCTCACCGACCAGCGATCATTCGGTATACTAACACTATCCTACACACTAGGGATAATTTACAGAAGCCCATTAACCTACAAACCTGCACATCTTTGGAGTGTGGGAGGAAACCAGAGCACCTGGAAAAAACACGCACAGTCACAAGGAGAATGTGCAAACTCCATACAGACAGCACCCGTGGTCAGGATCGAACCAGAGTCCCTAGTGCTGTAAGGCACCAACTCTACCGCTGCGCCACCGTGCCGCCCCCAGAGAGAAGTTTGCAAATCTTCCGAAACTTTGGAAAAAATGCACAATTATCGCATGTAACCAATGAGAAAGGGTAGGATTTACAGTGCTTACATACACAATGGCTTACATGTGTAGAAAGGAATAGTTCACCTGAAAGTAACTTGCACTGCCCACACATTTTAATTTGTTTATCCAGCCATGGAAGAATTTCGAGGCCCATGTATGTTAATAATCAAGCAAATATTCAACATATACTGTGAATCATTCTTGCAGTACAAATTCAAATCATCAGCAAATTCAAGAACAGACCTTGAATCTAAAGGATTTGTGTGAATGCAATGCATGTACTTAAATTGTATTAGTTTCCACATCATATATGAGTATGATTTTCTATAAACTCAACATAACCAGTGTGAAATGCTTGTTTCCATTGACCTAATATCTTGCTGACCTGCTACTGTGACGGAACAGTATATGTACGCAAGTTTTACAGAGGAGAGAAAAAACCTTTCATTGTATTTGTATCAAAATTACCATGACAACATTTGTGCTGCTGGGATACCAGTAATTTACACGTTTTGAGTGCCGCTGCTGGTGACACAGAGACGTGGTTACATGGTAGAAAGCAATGTTATTGTTTTGTTGTGGGCGTGGATCTGACATCGAATTAAGTATAGTTGGGGTCCATTGCAGGTGTGGGTGAGTGAAGAAGGGTCTCGACCCGAAACGTCACCCATTGAGTCTGAAGTAGGGACTCGACCACGAAACATCGCCCATTCCTTCTCTCCAGAGATGAGTTACTCCAGCATTTTGTGTCTATCTTTGGTTACACCGTATCCATCTCTATGCTTTTTAACCAGATTGACCACATCTTGAAGAGTTCTGGAATCTAGTGTTGAGTGTACAATATTTACAATATAACAAACTGAGAAAATGTGTACTGAGTCTGATGAAGGGTCTCGACCCGAAACTTCACCTAATCCTTTTCTCCAGGTATGGAGACCTGCTGTCAAAACTTGAGAAAATTATGTGAACTAGAACCAAAGGACAAACCAGCATGTTTTCCATGAATGTGGATTATTTTTAAACATCTTGCATTTCAAATTTCAGGGATTATTAAGGAACAGAAGAACCTCAGTATACAAATCCAAGGATCTCTGAAGATGGCAGTACAATTGGATAAGGTGGTGAAGAGGGCAGATTAGTTATCCTCATTCATGGGTTGATGATAAAACATTACAAAACATTGATTAGGTCACAGTTGGTGGAGTCCACATCTCCAGTTGTCGCTCTATCAGAAGGATATAATTGTCTTGGAGAGGATGCGGAGGAGATCCACCAAGATCTAAGATGGAGCATGTCATCCCCTCCAGTTCACATGGAAACAGTTCATCTTGTACAGGTCACCTCTGCCACCTGCACCAACTCCTCAGCCACACATTCATGTCTTATCTTGCTGTTCCTCCCCTCACTAGAATGTGGCATCAGGAGTAATCCAGAGATCACTACCCTGGAGGTCCTGCTTTTTAACCTTTAGCCTAACTCATTATATTCACTTCACAGGACCTCATCCCTTTTCCTACCTATGTCATTTGTGCTCATCCTTGCACCAGGGAGGCAACACACCATCCTGGAGTTTCGATTGATGCCACAGAATCTCCTGTCTGTCCCGCTAACTAACGAACTTCCCACCACTATGGCTCTTCCTGACATTACCCTTCCCCGCTGTGCCTCAGAGCAGAGCCTGGTGCTGCAGACCTGACCTGATCCACCTCAACAGCACAAACCTCTAAACAACCTGCATTAAATAGTTTCAAACACTGTACCCTCTTAGTATCTCTGATCACTGTGGTGTTTTACACCAGCTGTTAGACTGGGCATCTGTTTAAAACAACAACCATATGAAACTTGCTCATTAGTATTCCAGTGCAATTTCCGTAGTATGATGTGTTTCTGGCATTGTGAAGTTGATGAGAAATCGGAGAGTTTTATTCTTGACCGGCACCGTGTCCCGTGTGATATTTTATTAACACAAAACTATTTTTTTACTTTGTGCATGGTTTCCATTAAAATCAAAAGATTGGCAGCTTTTGTATTTAATCTGTTAACGAGTACCAAACATGATGTGAAATTGTGATATATTTAATGCTGGGATTTAGATGCCCTTCCAGATACACTCCGCGAAATGTGATGGTGAATGAAATAAGCAATGGTTGCTGATGAAAGCAAAAGTCAATGACAGCAATGAATTTATCTTATCAGATTGACATCTATCTGGCATAAAAGGCAGTCATCAATTGGGTGAAATTATAGGAGCCATGGTACAACAGTACTCTTCAGTGGCTGATTTCCTCAGCTTAAGAAGTTTAGAATCTCAGTGTCCTATTTGATGATGGGATCAAGGAAAGAGCATTCACGTCACGGCCCTGTTTCCACCAATCTTTCCATCACCATGCGCATGAAGCGACAAGACAGACACCATTGTCTGCAGATGCCGAGAAGTGTGTTCAGTGTGTAATCTTGTGGGTAGAAACAAAAGCTGAAGAAACTCAGCGGGTGAGGCAGCATCTATGGAGCGAAGGAATAGTTGACGTTTCGGGTCCCGAAACGTCACCTATTCCTTCACTCCATAGATGCTGCCTCACCTGCTTAGTTTCTCCAGCATCTTTGTCTACCTTCGATTTTTCCAGCATCTGCAGTTCTTTCTTTAAAACTTCTAATCTTGTGTGTGGACTCGATAAGATTTGATGCTCAAGCTCAAGCTCAAATCAAGCTTAAAACCTGCTTTTCCAACCTTTCTTTGGCATCTTTAATAGTTCTTCCATTACTGTTTGGTATCTGCATCTGCTCTGTGAAGGGATGTAGTATGTTCTGCTATATTCATAAGTTCAGATGTTAAGCAGAATTCGGCCGCTCGGCCCATCAAGTCTACTTCGCCATTTACTCATGGCTGATCCCTCTCAACTCCATTCTCCTGCCTTCTCCCCATAACCCCTGACACCTGTACTGTACTAATCAATTAATCATATCAATCTCCACCTTTAAAATATCCATTGCCTTGGCCTCCACAGCCGTCTGTGGCAATGAATTCCGCAAATTCACCACCCTTTGACTTAAGAAATTCCTCCTGTTAATGGAATGTTGTTCATATTAACAATGCTATATAAATACAGTTCTTTTTTATATCATAATTAGACCAAGGGGGACCCGTTGGGTCCCGTCCCCTCAACGCGCGGTTGGGGGGGGGGCAGCCTTCGGCATCACACACACACACACACAAAATAACCACCCCCCACACACACTAAGCCCCCCTTGATATTATATTAATATTATTCACTTACACCTATTACCCCATTCCCCGCCCTATCCACTCACGCATAACCCCCAACTGCGCAGGCGCAGCTAGAGATGGTGGGGTGGAGAGGGAGGGGGAGAGGGGTGGAGAGGGAGAGGTAGGGGGTAGAGATTGAGGGATGGGGGAGCGGCATCACAGGGGAGGGCTGTACTCCACCACTCACCCATAGGTCCCAATATTCACTCCCTAGAGAGGGGGGGGCAGAGGCAGGGGGTGGGGCAGAGAGGGGGGGACAGAGAGGGAGGGAGGGGCAGAGAGGGGCCCCTTCCCCCCCTCCCCTCCCCCCTCTCCTCCTCCCTCTCCCCCCTTTCTTCCCCCTCTCCATACCCCCCTCCACCCCCCTCCTTTCCACCCCCTCTCCCCCCTCCCTCCACCCCCCCTCTCCCCCCCACCCTCTCTCTCTCTCTTTCTCTGCCCCGGGGAGGGGGTAGAGAGGGAGGCGGAAGGGGTAGAGGCAGCACTTACCCAGGTCATAGAGCAGGCCTCCCCACCAGGCACCGGGCCCGAGCTAGGCTGCAGCCAGCGTGGACCGGAGCGATCTGAGGATGGTGAAAAGCAGCGGAGGGCCAGCCGATCATGGCTTCTGCGAGGGTAAGCCCACTCACCAGTGTGACAGACGATCGTGTGGGGGAGACGGAGAGGAGGTCGTCCCCTGTGACGGCCACCACGGCCACTTTTCCACTGCGCCTGTCCACAGCCGCGCTGCGATAACGACCACCGCCGCCGTGTAGTAGAACTTGAAGGAGCCCAGCAGAATGCCAGCGGACTTGATCACATGTTTAACGGCTTAAATCCTGAGCCGGGGGGGGGGGGGGGGAGGGCGGCTGGGCCACGTAACTCACAGCTTATGGAAAACAGTGCGTTGAAAATTCTGCGCAGCTTGCCGCACGTTTGATTTTTAAAATATGTCAGATTGGTGAACAATTTTAGTTTAAAACTCAGGATATAATTAATCAAAGTTTCAGATGAGGGGATTTTTGAAATCATGAGGTAAATCTCTACCGGAATATGTAAAAATTTCACCGGTAGCACGTCGGGTTTCCGAGATGTGAATCAAAGAAAAAGTTCAGGCAAGCAAGCAAACCCACAGGTATACATCCAAGATCAGACTTTTATAAGTAACTAGACTAAGTGGGACCCATTGGGTCCCAGCATCATACGGGAGGGCTAGTCCTCCAACGCAATATTCCACCTCTCCACCAATTCCAATATTGGTGGCCAGTGGGGGGGAGGGGGGGGGCTTTCTGGAGCGCTAGTATGAGTGTTGTGGGCTGAAGGGACTGGTTTCCAGAGGACTTGTATGGACATTGTGGGGCGAATGGATTCGGCCCACAATTGGGCAGGCGGCTCAGTCACTCAAGCCTGTTGTGCTGGCAGCTGACTCATGGCTATTCCTTGAAATTCCATTTCAAGCAGGGTGCAAGGCCACCAAATTCAAGTGCAATTTCTTACCACTTCAAGCAGGGTGCAAGTCCACCAAATTCAAGTGCAGTTTCATACCATTTCAAGCAGGGTGCAAGGCCACTAAAGACAGCGAGTCGTGACCTCTCCCTCCTCCATCTTGCAGAGACTGAGCCACACCCACACTTCTGGATTTTATAGCCCCTCCCCCTCCCACCAGAAGGGGCGTGGCCTTCATGGCATGATTGACAGGAGAGAGAATCTCAACATTTTTTAAACACTAATAACTCTTTTATTTTTCATCGATGGGAAAAACCCTCGGCACTTGATGAGCGGAGGGGGGGCGCTGAGTAAGATGGCCAAAAATCACAGCGGAACGTGGTAGCGTTTTTTCTAAAATCAATATAAAGCGCAAACAGGAAGTGGTCAAGATTAGACTTTTAATTATATAGAAGGCAGGGCAAGGCAATTTTAATTATGCAAGGCAACTTTAATTACGCAAGGCAACTTTAATTAGGCAAGGCAACTTTAATTAGGCAAGGCAACTTTAGCATTTCCAAACCAAAGGCAACACAGCTTTAGCATTTCTAAACCAAAGGCAACACAGCTTTAGCATTTCCAAACCAAAAGCAACACAACTTTAGCATTTCCAAACCAAAGGCAACACAGCTTTAGCATTTCCAAACCAAAGGCAACACAGCTTTAGCATTTCCAAACCAAAGGCAACACAGCTTTAGCATTTCCAAACCAAAGGCAACACAGCTTTAGCATTTCCAAGCCAAAGGCAACACAGCTTTAGCATTTCCAAACTATATTTTCTAACCACATTAAGGGCACTGACAGGTCAGTAAAACCACTCACAGTTTAGTAGACATATGTTCAGTGTTATTCACAGCTCAGACTGAGAGACGTGACCCTCTCACTCCCCCATCTTGCAGAGAATGACTGAGGCACTCAACACTTCTGGGTTTTATAGTCCCTCCAGAAGGGGCGTGGCCTTCAGGAGATAGAATCTCAACATTTTTTAAAACACTAATAACTCTTTTATTTTTAATCAATGGCAAAAATCCTCTTGTCCTGCGCAGCGGAGGGGGACTCTGAGTAAGATGGCCAAACATCACAGCCGTACGTGGCAGTTTTTTTTCTAAAATCAATATACAGAACAACAGGAAGTGGTCAAGTTCAGACTTTTACTAATATAGATAGATATATGATGAATTATGATCACATTGATGTTAAAAGTACTTTATTACTGCAGGGTTTTATTACTGTGGGTTCGTATACTAATAAGAAACTGCATAAAATGTCTAATTAAACGTATTTTTCATGCACACTATACTATTACTCCTTTTCATATTTTTGGTAACATCTGTGTCAAAATATTTTTATTCTACGAATCATTAAATAAATTACTTGCAAGACCAGGCATCCATGCACAAATTAATATCTACTGTTCCTCATAAAGTGAGTTTTCATGAATTGGGAGGATCTGAAAGCCGTTTAATGCAGAAGAAAATTGCCCACCCCAAAAACAATACACTTTGATATTTAAAGATTGAACTACAGTCAACGGATGTATGGTGTTCTCGCCACCTACAATTACAGTAAAATTCAGATAATCTGGCATCTGCCGAAAATTGTGATAATTGGGCATTTGGCTCACTGCTGAGTCGGCAATATGAGCTAGGAATCCAGAGTGCACATGGCTGGAGCCAGGCTCAGAGTCTGGAACAGAGGTCAAGAACATTTGCAGGTTAGTGGCCAGATTCGGACGACTTATATGTTTACTGCTCCTTTTAAACTCAGTGGAAAATGTATGATATCACTTTGTAATGTGTAAAGAAAATCAATTAAAAGAGAAATCAATAAAAAATTTGATTAGTACAGGGGTCAGGTGTTATGGGGAGAAGGCAGGAGAATAAGGTTGAGAGGAAAAGATAGATCAGCCATGATTGAATGGCGGAGTAGACTTGATGGATCAAATGGCCTAATTCTGAATGAATTAAAGCTTGTTTCACCAGTAACATACGATAGTTTAGCAAATCTGCCAGAACGACACCACCAAAGTTCAGGGGTTTCTGGATTACCGGAATATAGGAAACGTCCCAATTTCTCGTTTCAGTGACGGGGGATAAACATTGTTGTACGATTTGAAAGCTGCTGTTAATTCTGTGGCACTGCATATTCATAGTACTGGATCGCACGAGAGAGCAGTAGAGTATCACTGGTGAAATAAGAAAGTACTGCAAGCTAAACTGTTGAAGCATGTTAAAGGACCAGGATATCAGCACAGTTGCATTTATGATGTGTGAGATATGTGTAGTACTGTGATGTGAAGGAAAAAGATTCCACTACCTCAGAAAATATCATAGTTCTTTCCAAAATTAGTTTTGCTTTGCAGCCTTAAAAGCAGAAGGGACGCATTGAGATAGACTCTGTAGCATGAATCAAAGTGCATCTTTTGCCTTCAGAGTGCTTTTCTCTTATTGTCTATAACAATTGAGTAAGTGGCAAAGAGAAGTAATGCGTCCAGCACCGCTGAGATAATGGAAGAAATAAATTACATATAGTGATAACTTTCAGCACTGAATGTGATTCTTGTAAAAGATCAGTGCATTTAATTCCATGGAAACCGGAGCTCAGCATTAATGGTGAAATCTACTGTGGCATCTTAATTTAGTTATAGTTTTCTTTCTTCTTTCTCCTGGTATTATTTGTGAATGCACAAATTAGTGTTAGTGTACTTTGTTCCATTCATCCTGCAACATCTAAAGTTTTTTTTTAAAGCAAAGCCTAACTTTTATCTGTTCATTACTTCAGATTCTTTCATTCTACAAATTCTTGGTGATCTCTGCACTTTGGGCTGTTTGTCAATTTCCGACATGCATTGTAGCTGCAAAAACGAATGAGGCTCACAACTCTTTGACACAGTCGATATAATCAGGCAAGTGAGTCCCAACCATGCAGGAAGTTTAAAAACATCATATTCATTCATGTTGTGGAGTCAGTTACTAACTTGTGCACCAAGTTATTCCAGGCACAGGGTTCTCAATTTCAGTTATTTCAGTGGGGATTTTCTTTATTCTAATTTTGTTCTCTATTTTTTGTAAGTCTTTTATCCATTCTATTTAATTATTAATACCATGAGGGGAGTAGTGTGGGTGAATGCATAGGGTGTTTTACCCAGAGTTGGGGAATCAATAATCAGAGGGCATAGGTTTAAGGTGAGCGGGAAAATATTTAATAGGAACCTGAAGGGCAGCTTTTTCATACAGAGGGTGGTGGGTATATGGAATGAGCTGCCAAAGGAGGTAGTTGAGGCAGTTATTATAACAACATTTAGAGGGTTTAGAGGGATATGGGCCAAATGCGGGCTGGTGGGATTCGTGTAAATGGATCATCTTTGTCGGCAAGTTGGGCCGAAAGGCCTGTTTCCATGCTGTATGACTATACATTAATCGTAAAAGCCTAAGTGGAGAAACTACTGCAAAATCTGAAATGAAGTCCTTGAGAACCTTCTGGCAGCAAATGATGCGCACTCATTTTGATGGCCTCGAAGGTCCATTGAACTGTTCGCTTATGTGGTGATTATATGAACTGAGTTAATCGAGCTCAAGTTCAAGTTTATTGTCATATGCACACGTGCAGTACGATAGGTACAATGTAAAATATTTATTGCAGCAGCAAAGCAAGCAGACTCAGACAAACACGCAAAAATAAATGATATGTAAATTACATATAAAATCCTAAAAGAGTCCGTGCAACAACAAGATATTTGTGCATAAACAAGAAAAAGAAACAAGTCCAAGGTAGTGCAAGACGTGGACCGCAGTGTTCCGTTGTTGAGGGAAGATTAGGGTAGTGCAGGCTGGTTTAAGAACCTGATAGTTGTAGGAATGTTAGCTGTTCCTGAAACTAGAGGTGTGGGATTTGAAGCTCCTTTTACTCCTCCCCGGATGTAGCAGTGAGCAGATTCTTGATGATAGATGCCTCCTTCTTGAGGCAGTGCCTCATGCAGATGCCGTCAATGGTGTGGAGGGCTCTGCCGTGAAGGACCTGGCTGGGTCCACCACTCTCCGCAGCCTCTCGCATTCCTCTGCGTTGGAATTGCCAAGTAGTACATCTGCAGAAGTTTGTTGGAGTATTGGGAGACATGCCAACTCTCTTAAAACTTCTAAGAAAGTAGTGATGCTGGCGCGCCTTCTGCGAGATTACATCTATGTGCTGGGTCCAGGGCCGGTCATCCGAGATTTTAATGCCCAGGAATTTGAAGCTGGCAACAGATCAAACAACAGATGATGAAAGATACTCTCTTCCTACAGCATAAGAAAGAGCTTGCTGGTACAAAAGTTCCACGTCCATCCATACCCACAGTTGAACATCGATGCAGAATGCTAGCTTTTCTGAACCATAAACAATGATTAAGACCTCCAAATATAAAAGTTGCTCCACCAGAGTGAAATTCCCACCAAAGACGATAAAGAAAACCATGGACCAAATCCTGCAAAGAAGTGGTGTTCACAAGTTATAGGAGTAGTATTAGGCTATTCGGCCCATCGTTACATGTGCCATGTAATAATCAAGCTGATGACTTGGTTGCCCCCACAACAGCGCAGAAAAAAACGTAGAAATCTTGAAGCGTCAAAGACTTCAACAGCTAAATGTCCGATTGAAGTGTCTTCCTTCAAATGCGTCTGGCATGTTTAGACCTCAGGGTGGATGTTAGGTTTGATGAGCAATGCCAACAACCTGTGAATGAGGAAGATGAGGCATGGATTAGGGTGAGGACTCGTGTGAATGTGTCTGAGTCGCTCTCTTTTACAGGGTCGCTCTAAAATTACGTAGGATTTCTGCCAGATTTAGCCACTGTTTTGCAACCACTCCGCTAAAAGCTGTCAACTGGGCTTGGACGGAAGCCCACCTAAAGGCATTTGACCTTTGCTGGAAGCGGAGCCGTGACTCACAACAGGCACGCTGCAGTGTAAACAGGATGCTGAAGTTGGCATTTGACTCCTTGAAAAATGAAGTTACTCTGAACACATAAAGCATGATGGTTCAGAAAGACCTGTCAAACACTCCAAATCGCCGTCAGCATAGTAGTATGCCAATGGAAGAGGAGGCTAATTTCTGGGATGAAAATAAACTTCATCAAAACCCCTTTAGCCATTGCAGGACCGTCAACTATGCAATTCAAGACCAAATAAAGAATGCAACTTTGGACTATATTCCTCTCTCAGTATTTCTACTATTGAATGTAGATCATTAAAAACAATGCCTTGTCTGGCAAGCTCTTTGAAGATTTTGATTAGGGTTAAAAGTCTCAGTCTTCACCTTTAAGCTGATCAATTGCAATCTTCTAGTGATGGAAACAGAGAATGTCCTCAAGTAAGTGAATCTAGAAAATGTTGTCTGGCAAGATCAATGTAGGCAGACAAACGAAGAAGGCTCATCACATTTGAACTTGGAGTGAGAACATGAGAACCAGTGTAACAACACTTTGACTTTCTGGAGATAATACGCAAATGTTACTGTCTAACTTTAATATACGTGGTCAGTATAACGCATAGATATTATATCTCTCCCCAGTTGTCAGAATCTCTTACCTTCTAGTAATTGTGTTCTTAAAACTTATTGCACCCATTTTTTCAAATTTTTCTTGAAAACATAACCTTTCAATGGGATGTAGTAACTGGATTGCAGCTGCCTCAGTTAAGTGTCCTTGCCTAATATTTAAACCTGTACAGTGAATGTTAATAAACAAACATAATTGGCATTTATAGAGTGCCTTTGAAATTAAATGTGTCAAGATACTTTACAAAGTCATGGAGATGGTTAAATGTCCCAAGATGTTTCCTATGCTCCCTTTAATCTCAGCAGGTGTTCTGGAAAATGTCGTGTAATAATGTGTAACACCTGACGAAAAATGAATTTAAAGCATATTATTTGGGGTATTAATAGAACGATCATCCAGTGGTCCAGAAAATCTGCCAGTCAAGCACAACAAACTCCTGAGCATACCATATTATCTGAGTTTTATTGCATTACCAAGGACATTACAACAGAAGAATTCAAGGTAATTGTTTAAAGTCAACGTGCTTTAGAGGGAAAAAAAAATCTTGTCTGACTAATTTACTGGAGTCCTTTGAAAAGTAACATGCGCTGTAGATAAAAGGGGACCAGTGATACAGATTTCCAGAAATTATTTGATAAACTATATCAAAGATTATAGCAGAGAATAAAAGACCATAGCATGAGCTAATTGGCCTGAAGAAGGGCCTCGACCCGAAACGTCGCCTATTCCTTCGCTCCATAGATGCTGCCTCACCCGCTGAGTTTCTCCAGCTTTTTTGTCTACCTTCGATTTTTCCAGCATCTGCAGTTCTTTCTTAAACATAGCAAAAGAGCTAATTGGCCTGAATGGTAGATTGACGGATTAACAGGCAGCGGAAAGTAGGTATAAATGAGTCTTAAGAAGGGTCTCGACCCAAAACGTCACCTGTCCATGTTCTCCAGAGATGCTGCCTGACCTCTGAGTTACTCCAGCACTGTGTGTCCATAATGAGTCATTTGGTGATTAGCAAGATGTAATAAGCAGTGTGCCATAGAGAACATGACCGAGTCCTCAACTTTGTACAATAAATATAAATGATTTGTCTGAAGACACTCAAGCCATGATTGCTAAATTTGCTGATGACTCACAGACAGAAAAATATGTTTTGAAGAGGACACACGCGTGACAAAACGATATAGATTGGTGGGTAGGCAAAGACCTGGCAATAAAGTATAATGTGGGGAGCATAGCAGCAGTAGAGTTCCCACTTCTGCCGAGGCTCCGGTTGCCGCTGAGGCCCCACCACTGCCGAGGCTCCTGTTGCCCTCGAGGCCCAAGCTGCCACCGAGTCTCCCGCTGCCATCGCCGAGGCTCCCTTCACCGCCGCCACTGAGGCTCCTTCGAACCAGGCAGGCCTTGCCGCTCAGCTTCTACGCAGTCCCCTGTGAGGCCTGTGGGGCGAGTTGGACCTACTGTGGCGCGATCCGGTCGTCAGTTATCGATCTGGTTGTCGGCGCCGCAGTTGTTCGGCGGGTGGGTCCAACCACTCACAGTAACTAAAACCCCCTAATGCAGGCATCATTCTGGTAAACCTCCTCTGCACCCTTCCCGTAACCAGACGACCAGGACTGCATGCAATACTCCAAATGTTGCCTTAACCAAAGTCCTATAATGCTGCATCTTGAAATTGGTAGATAATCAAAAGAAAGATATGCAATTATGTGGGCTTCCCATAGCTAATAAAGTACTCTTGAAGTGGGATCATTGTTATAGTGCAACATGAATGTGCCAGCCTGAATTGCACTCCCACAGTCATCAATATGATTAAAGACCCGACAAGCTGTTTAGTAATGTTGATTGAGAGATTGAGAGTGGCACGGTGGCGTAGCGGTAGAGCTACTGCCTTACAGCTCCTGAGACCCGGGTTCAATCCTGACTATGGGTGTAGAGTTCGTACAGACTTTGTACGTTCTCCCGTGACCTGCATGGGTTTTCTCCGAGATCTTCGGTTTCCTCCCACACTCCAATGGTATACAGGTTTGTAGGTTAATTGACTTGGTGACCCTAGTGTGTGCGCAGAGTAGTGTTAATGTGCAGGGATGCGGACTCGGTTGGCTGACAGGTTTCTGCGCTGTATTTTTAAACGAAACTAAACTAAACTAAATTAAGATAAATATTAGCCAGAATAATTCTACCACTTTCTTTCAAATGATTCTCTTCCAACCATATCCTGCCTGCAACATTCCTAACTTATTCTTTGCTAGAACTATTTTTGCATTCTTCAGTTTGCCCATATTCAATATTCTTATTGACAAAATGTTACTTCATTACTATAGTCCTCTAATTTTGGCGTACCTTGAACTTACACCTCAACTTCTGAATAAAGAATACATGCAATAGATGTTTTTAAAAGTTAGGAAATGAACCTTGAAGCATTGTATTGTATTACTTCATGAATAAACCTACAAAGCTCCTTCAACAAAAGCATGCATTTTCTCATTTAAGATAGCTTTACAAGAAAATCATAACAGAACCTCAATGCAGAAAGGTGTATTCGATGTTACAGATTGCTATTATATTTGCATCAGCTGGTGTCGAAATGTATCTAATAAAATTACTGTAGTGCACTTACAAGAAAATAAACTCTCCATATTTGCTAATCAATGTAAATGGAGAAATATATAGAACATAAAATATTCATACATCAAGTAACGTTTGCATAAATAGGGGTCAGAAACATATAAATACATTAACCCCTCAACCAAATATTCTTGAGTAAACAGCTCTTAGCTTTTGGTTTTACCTTTGAAATCTTCTAACAAAACTGAAAGTGACTTTTTTTTAAAAACTGGAGTGGTAGGGATGGTTAAAGAAGGACAATGATACTAATAGACTTGAGGTCTCAAGTACAAATAACACTCATTATCATCTACCTGCCAAGGAGATGCAACTTCAAATTTAAGATAGTATGTGAATTTAAAGTAACGTATCAGATTTTTGGATAAACTTAAATTGAAAAGTTACTCAAAAAATTAAAGCTTATATGGATGATGTAGAGACTCGAGGCACCTATTGGCTTCATAAAGCATCACCAGTGGTATAGTAGACATAAAGTGCGAGAATAACTCAGTGGGTCAGGCAGCATCTATGGAGAAAAAGAATAGGTGATGTTTCGGGTTGGAACCTTTCTTCAGACTGAAAGTAGAGGTGGGGGGTGGGGTGGGTGAACTGGAAGCGAGAAAAGGCCAGAACAAGTCAGGACCGGCAACAGATGCCCTAAGGAAGGGTGGAGCCCATAATGGCCCATTGGTGGTTGAGGGAGATGTGATAAGTGGAATACAAAGATGCAACCAGTGGAACTGGTAGGATGACTAGGGTGGGGGAAGCAGAGGGAAGTGGACGAAATGCAGAAGTTACTTGAAATTAGAGAAATCAACGTTCATACCCCTGAGTTGTAAGTTGCCCAAGCGAAATATGATAAACGTCACTTATTCTTTTTCTCCAGAGATGCTGCCTGACCCACTGAGTCACTCCAGTATTTTGTATCTATCTTTAGTATAAAGATACCAAATGTCCAACCTTTCCTTATAGCTATAATCCTCTAAACCACAGAGCATTCTGGTAATTCACAAGCATTTTAAAACTGCAGTCCACCCCCCACCCCCCCCCCCCCCCTCCTCTGTCCCTAAGCTTTTTGTCAAATTTTCCTTCAAAGTCTACACTTATTTCTGAAACAGCTGCTATTCCAGAAATGTTTTTACATGGATTCCAAAGATTTGTTTCGAGACAGTGAAGTGGCTAAATGGTTTCTCTTGAAGATTAGTTTTAAGCAGAATCCAGGATAAAAATGTACATGGATGGTAGATAGAACAATGTATTAGATTGTTATCGCAAGTCCACCAATGTACATACATTATTCATAATTTATTCTTAAAACAGTGTAATGTGCTGCTTTCTAACATGGGGGCAGTGTCTAAATCAGGGATAAATATTTTGACGTCTGTGGTTTGTGGCTATTCCGTTTCAAGCTGAAGAATGTGAAAATCAATTTATTGTTGTAATTAGTACATTACTGATTCGACTTTAGACTTTACCTTAGACTTTAGAGATACAGTGCAGAAACAGGCCCACCAAATTCATGCCGACCAGAGATCACCCCGTAAATTAACCTACACACACTAGGGACAATTTTACAACTTACCGGAGCCAATTAACTCATAAACCTGTACGTCTTTGGATTGTAGCTGGAAACACCCAGAGAAAACCCACGCGATCACAGGGAGAATGTACAAACTCCGGGCAGACAGCAGCTGTAGTCAGGATCAAACATGGGTCTCTGGCGCTGTAGGGCATCACCTCCACTATTGCGCCACTGTGCCGCCCAGCTGAAGCATTCTGTACTGTGACACTATTTAAATAATTATGATACGATGATTTCTAAATTTCTAATTTTTACAGGTTTCCATTTTTTCAGTGCTGCCTTGAATTGGTGTTACACTGTTTAACCATTTGAGTTCTGGCTTAATTGGGTCCCAGAATTTATAGAATTATCTAATTTCATTTTTCATTGGCTGTTAATTATGGACTTTCCCATTTTGCTCAAATTATTGAATAGTTTGCATTCCACTCACAATGCTGCATAATTGTAGGAATAACTTCAAAGGTTAGAAAATTTAACATTTTTAAAAAATTGTTGGAAATGTACAACAGGCCTAGAGGAACTAAAGATACAGAACTGTTTAAGAAGGAACTGCAGATGCTGGAAAATCGAAGGTAGACAAAAGTGCTGGAGAAACTCCACAGATGCGGCAGCATCTATGGAGCGAAGGAAATAGGCAATGTTTCGGGCAGAAACCCTTCTTCAGACTGATGTAGGGTGGGGGGGGGGGGGGGGGCAGCAAGAAGAAAGGATGAGGAGGAGCCAGAGGGCTGAGAAGGGGATGAGACAATAAGGGTTACTGGAAATTGGAGAACTCAATGGGGTATAAACTGCCCAAGCGAAATATGAGGTGCTGCTCCTCCAATTTCCGGTGGTGCTCACTTTGGCCATGGAGGAGGCCCGGGACAGAAAGGTTGGATTCGGAATGGGAGGGGGAGTTGAAGTGCTGAGCCACCAGTAGATTAGGTAGGTTATTGCGGACCAAGCGGAGGTGTTCGGCGAAACGATCGCCAAGCCTACGCTTGGTCTCACTGATGTAGATCAGCTGACATCTAGAGCAGCGGATGCAATAGATGAGGCTGGAGGAGGTGCAGGTGAACCTCTGTCGCACCTGGAACGACTGTTTGGGTCCTTGAATGGAGTCGAGGGGGGAGGTAAAGCGACAAGTGTAGCATTTTTTGCGGCTGCAAGGGAAAGTGCCTGGGGAGGGAGTGGTACGGGTGGGAAGGGTAGAATTGACCATGGAGTTACGGAGGGAGCGGTCTTTGCGGAAAGCAGACGGGGGGGGGGGAGATGGGAAGATGTGGCGAGTGGTGGGTTCACGTTGGAGGTGGCGAAAATGACGGAGGACTATTTGTTGTATGTGACGGCTAGGAGGGTGGAAGGTGAGGACTAGGGGGACTCTGCTCTTGTTACGAGTAGGGGGGTGGGGAGAGAGAGCAGTGTTACGGGTATTGAAGAAACCCTGGTGAGAGCCTCATCTATAGTGGGGGAGGGGAACCCCCGTTCCCTGAAGAATGAGGACATTTCCGATGCCCTGGTGTGGAACACCTCATCCTGGGTACAGATGCGGCGTAGACGGAGGAGTTGGGAATAGGGGATGGAGTCCTTACAGGAGGCAGGGTGGGAAGAAGTGTAGTCTAGAAAGCCGTGGTTACTGTACTGTACCAGAACTGTACTGTTTTGTGAGCAAGGACATAGATGTGGCTGTAAAATGTACACTAGTCGTCTGGACCCATTCATTTTTCTTCACAACTGCAGAATCATATTTAAGTAAAGAGGATGTACAAAAGGCAGCATAAACAGTTGCCTCAAAACTATACTATTGCAGGCAGTAGAATTAATTCACACACTCACCCACATCCTTTAATTTAATCAGAGGATCCATGGCATTATAGACACTGACTGGAATTGCACACATCTTAGCCCATCAGAATTTAACCATCTGGTCTGTGACATTATCGGATATTGGGCAGGCTGCCAAGCTTCGAGGTCTGTATGCAAACCGACATGTAAAGTATTGATTGCCGTCTTTCCATTGCCAGATACACGCCATTTGCAGGTTCATTCCTCTCCATTTTTGCGATGTAAGCTATGCATGCATCACTGAGACTTATTATATCATGCCGAGGAGGAAATATTTCTATATTTTATGTATTCCATTATTTTCAATTTGAAGGTATGAAGGATGTAATGTTAATGTGCAAATATAATGTTTCTGTGGCCAAGCTAAGCTGATGTATGATCTCCAAAGATAATTTAAAGAAAGAATAGGATTGTAGCCAGTGCTTAAACAGAGCAAATACGGGGAAGAAGTATTAACTCTATTCTTGTTTTTCTTTTTATATGAATATATATATATATATATATATATATATATATATATGTGTGTGTGAATAAATATAATGACAAACAGAAGCACAGAGCCAGGTCTACTTGGGCTTCTGCAAACTTACAAAAAGTTGTCAGTATTTGAAAGAGAATGAGGTTAAGATTTCTGATAGGGCCCGTCACTAAAACTGATGAGCATAACAGAATGATTATCCTTGGCAGAGCACGCCAGCGATGGCAGTTTACCGGCTGGGCTAATTATTCAGCAATATTCATGGGGCAAATCCCAAGTCGTGGACTGAGCCACATATTACACCAGTTTGAACTCCGTAGTTAGTTATTGTTGTGGGCCAGCTGTCTACTTGTCTCTATCTGGCTGAGGAACAATACAATACAATACAATACAATACAAAGCACTTTATTCGTCCCCGAGGGGCAATTTAAAAGGGCGCATTACAGTAGCTTCTAAAAAAAAAAGACACAATCAACAAACATAAGCAGCACGCATACTGCACAATCAACCAACACACGCATCTCACAGACACACTGCACAATCACACAACACACACAGCACATCTACATTCAACACATAGTAATAATCTTCAACACATAGTAACATCCTCTAAAGTGCTCAATAGTTGAAGTTCCTCCACCCAAAAAAAACAAAATACATATTGTGTTCCCTCACGTTTCAAAAGAGAGATAAGTGTCATAGAATGTGGTAGGTAGGTTACTGGAGAGGATTCTGAGGGACAAAATATCTGCATTTGGATCGATAGAGGCTAATTAGGGATTGTCAGCATCGTTTTTGTACATGGGAGATCGTATCTTATATGATTGTGGTTTTTGAAGTGGTATTTCGTTGAAGGCCTCCGTTAAGATTCCACATGCTAGGCAACACTGGAAGGGTATCGCATGGGATCCAGGGAGTGGTAGCTAACAGGATACAGACTTGGTTTCATGGGAGGAAGTATAGAGTGGTGCTGGAAGGACCACTCTATACTTTGGACAAGAGGCATGTGATGTGTGGTGAGGGATCAATGCTGGGCCCATTGCATTTTGTGGTTTATATCAATAATTTGGTTGCTCCTGATCATTCACTGCAATGATTTATTCAGAAGTTGGATGGGAATAGAAGGGGAATGGTTGCAAGAGGAATAATAAACATGCAGTCTAGATGCCCCATAATGTTACTAATGCACGAGCTTTACTTGTATGCACTTAATTTTAGCAAATTCTCACTTTGCATCACATGTACAGAACATTTTGTGAAACACTGCAGTGGGAAACTGTGCCTAAGGAAAAATAATCAGTTTGGTCTGATCTGTTAAATTTTAATAAGATTTTGGTGCAAGTGTACAGTGGTCTAATTTTGATTAGTCCTTAACAAATTAGTGCCATTTTAATGATAGTAAAAGAGTGAAATGCTCATTGTATGTTAGTTATTTTGCTTGATAACAATTGTATGATGGGCAGAACGGTGGCAGAGTGGTAGAGTTGCTGTCTTACAGTGCTTATAGCGTCAGAGACCCAGGTTCGATCCTGACTACGGGTTCTGTCTGCATGGAGTTTGTACATTCTCCCCGTGAGTTTTTCAGAGATCTTCGGTTTCCTCCCGCACACCGAAGACATATAGGCTCGTAGGTTAATTTGCTTGGTATAAATGTAAAAAATTGTCTCCAGTGTGTGTCGGATAATGTGCGGGAATCACTGGTCGGTGCGGACTCGTGGGCCGAAGAGCCTTGTTCCGCGCTGTATCTCTAAACTCTAAATTGATTTATGGGGGTGAACTGTTCTTATCTATTCTCTAAAAAAATTGTTAAATTGAAAGAATTCTCAAGACTTCTACACCATTCAAGGTTAATTTTTGTGTAGCAAATGGCTGAACCTGTGAAGTACCAGGGCAATCCAGGCTCCTCTGAATTAGGCATTCTGGTGAAAGGATAACAAATCTGATTCAATATCCAACGTGATGTTTCTAGGGTGCAGTATAACCCTGGTTGCACAAGTATTATTTATGTACTTTCGCAGCACAGATCTCTACTGGCGTTATGTAAAATTTAATAAGATTTTGGTGCAAGTGTAGTGGGAAAGGCAGCATCTCTGGAGAGAAGGAATGGGATGCTGCCTGTCCTACCGAGCTACTCCAGCATTTTGTGTCTACCTTCGATTTAAACCAGCATCTACAGTTCTTTCCTACTCTACTGGCGTTAGGTTTTTAACTAATCTATCATTATGCAAAGTATTGTACTGTGGGAGGTGCACCGTGCAGTAAACCGTTAACTTTCATGGGGGATACAAGTTGTCATAGATGGTAAGAAAAGAAGTCAATCACTTCCGAGCAAGGATGCAGTAAATCAAAAGCAAACCACACGGTTTGGATAAGTTGAAACACACATGTTGAAACTTAAAAGTGGTCACTGTTGCCAGATTGGAGGACACGTGTGTGCAAGCGAGAGTTGGTCTTCCATTTTAAATAACTTGAGGCTTTTTTCAGACTCCTTCCCATTAATCTGATCAGAGGCTGTTAAATGTTACTGGTTTTGACAGACCCATGTGTGAAAGACAGTCTACAATGTGTCCACCATCCTCCATTGCAGCAAATAAAACCACAAGTGACAAACTAAATAACAAATCATCGCTACATCGAAGAATCTTAACTGAATCTTCGCCAGCAGGAGGCTTATACTTTGATATTCATATCATGTATTGTTGACTCCAGGAAAAACTGGCAGAGGAGTTGGACTAAGCTCAACCTTGCTGAGTTTTGAACGTATTTTAAAAGTATTTTCAACAATATTTTGTGAATTCTTAAAGAAATTCCAGTAGATAAAAAGCAAATGAAAGCACACCCCTGCATTGTTAAGAAATAAGGAACTGGGTGTATTCCATTTGAAGAAAATTCAATACTTTTTAAAAATACTAGTTGCACATTAAAAGCCTGACTAAAAGGCATAGCCTTCTTCCAATATGAAATGTTTTAGAACTGTAAACAATAGAACAGAACAATACAGCACAGGAACGGTCCATTCGGCCCACAATGTCTGTGCCGCACATAATGTCAAGACCAACTTCCTTATCTGCTTGCACATAATCAATATTTTTCAATTGGCTAACTATCCATGTGGCTATCTAAAAGTCTCTAAAATGCCACTATTGTATCCGACTCCACCACCACTCCCGGCAGTGAGATCCAGGCACTCACCACACTCAGTGTACAAAAGTTGCCCCCCACATCTTTCAACATTTCCCTCACTTTAAAGCAGTGCCCTCCAGCATTTGATACTTCTCACCTGTGAGAAATGTTCTGACTGTCTACTCTCTCTTTGCCTCTCATTATTTTACAAGCTTCTATCAGGTCTCCCCTCAATCTCTGGAGTTCTTGAGAAAACAATCCAAGTCTGTCCAACCTCTCTTTGTAGCTAATACTCCCCTTATCCAAGCATCATTCTGCTAACCTACCTCTGCACCCTTTCCAATGCTTCCACATCCTTCCTGTACTGGGGCAACCAGAACTGGACGCAATACTCCAAAATGGTCTAACCATAAGACAGAGGAGCAGACTTAGTCTATTTGGCCCATCAAGTCCACAGCCCCATTCTATCATGGCTGATCTATTTTTCCCTCTCAACCCCATTCTCCTGCCTTCTCCCCATAACCGTTGACACCCTTACTCATCAAGAACCTATCAATCTCCAGTTTAAAGATACCCAATGACTTGGCCTGCATGGCCATCTATGGCATTGAATTCCACAGATTCACCACCCTTTGGCTAAAGAAATTCCTCCTCATCTCTGTTCTAAAGGTACATCCTTTCATTCTGAGGCTATGCCATCTGGTCCTGGACTCTCCCACTACCGGAATCGTCCTCTCCACATTCAGTCTATCTAAGTCTTTCATTATTCAATACTTTTCAATGAGAGCCACCCTCATCCTTCTAAACTCCAGCAAGTACAGACCCATTGGCATCAAACGCTCCTAATATGTTAACTCAATCATCCCTGGGATAATTCTCATAAATCTCCTCTGGACCCATTCCAATGATAGCACATCCTTCCTCAGATATGGGGCTGAAAACATCCCACAATATTTTAAATGTGACCTGACCAGCGCCTTATAAAGCCTCAGCATTACATCCTTGCTTTTATATTCTAGTCCTCCTGAAATGAATGCAAACATTGAATTCACCTTCCTTACCACCGACTCAACCTGCAAGTTAACCTTTTGTGAATCGTGCACCAGCATTCCTATGTCTCTTTGCACCGCCGATTCCCAAATCCTCTCCCCATTTCGAAAAGTAATCTATAACAAAACTCTTATAAAGCTGCATCATGACTTTCTTATACGCGCATCTGATATGAAAACACAAAGGTGTGAACATTAGGAAAAAAATCTGATTGATTTATTGAAAGATAAAGCATGGAAACAGGCCCTTCGGCCCAACAAGTTCACGATGGACATCGGTCACCCGTTCAGACTCATTCTATGTTATCCCACTTTCTTATCCACTCTCTACACACTTGGGGCAATTTACCGAGGCCAATTAACTTACAAGCCTGTATGTCTTTGGGATGTGGGAGGAAACCGGAGCACCCCGAGGAAATCCATGCAGGGGAATGTGCAAACTCCCTACAGACAGCACCCGAGGTCATGATCTCATGTGGTTTCGAGGTCAATGCCTCTGGCGTTGTGAGGCAGCAGCTCTACCAAATGCATCACTGAGCCGTCCCAATGGGAAGGCTTTTTCCCCCAACACAAAATACATTTGGCCAGGATCTGCTGAATTTTCATTGGATGGAACACAAAATGCACCACAATGTTGAGACTCACCAGTGACTCCTCCTGTTGTCCAGGAGGTTCCTGAAAAAAATCATTCCCATGTTCTGAAAGTCAAACAAATTGCAGATTGGAGAGGGTCCAGAGGAAACCTAAAATAAATATGTTCTGACAAAGGGCCTTCGACCAGAAACATGAACACTGCTTCTCTTCCCAGATACGGCCTGACCAGCTTTTTCTGTTATTATCCTCCTGTTCTATTCTTCTCTGAAACCATTTTTTTTTTTCTATTTTCATACCAAATTTGGAATTGTAAAGAGTTAAATTAGTCGGCATCTACCCTGTAAATTACCATTCGGTGCAGTAAACCATATGTACTCGCATACACCGTTTCGTCTATCCAGGTTCTATATTTACATAGAATATAGATTCCTTATCCAAGCACAAAATTCTGATCCAGTTTAAGACAATAACATGGCAATTTTCATTGAGACAGCCTACAAGCAACGCTTGTTTTGAGTGTTTCCTGTTGAACCACAGTTATGTGGCTGGGAAATTTGCCAAGGATTGAAGAAAAAAAGACTCTGGAGACTGAATATCTTGCTCAATGCCTGATTGAGTATCTAGCTAGAAGAAAAGCTGACAAGAAGGCAGTCACACAAACTCCATTCAACAGCAAGAATCTCTTGGCCAGGAAGAAAGTATACAGAATCTTTTAAAATTACAAGCAGAACCAATGAGCTGCAGAGACAGTTCCAGCAGCATGCTGAAAGCAATCATTCCTCTGCCAGTCCAATGTGAAACAAATTTCAAGTGCGTCATTATCATTCCCCTCCCATTCAAGAAATTACAACACAAAAGAACTGAGCCATACTGGATTTTTAACTCAAGCTAATCTCAATTCTCCCCTGTTCCATATCCTAAATAACTTTAAAAGAATTTTGGTGATTGGAAAAGTGCAGTTTATCCAGAAAAATGCTGTAAACCTCTCTTCATTGGGACTTCTAGTAAATGTGGAAGATTCACGATTCCAAACTCCATGAATGTCATTTTTGTTTATACCCAAATATGCAAGGTCCTGTTGGGTTGGCTCCATTTGAACCAGATTCAGAATCCACTTTGACAACAAAATGCATGCCCAATACTGGCAGTTTGGCTTCATTCTGCCGTTTGCTGGATTTGTCCAGTTTTCTCTGGCTGCAGAAAGTTCCCCTTCTAGTCTGAATTGCTCCTGATCCTTATAAAGGTAATGATTATCCCGATTTCTTTTTGGGTCTAAACCATGATTTCGGACCTAGTGATAGATTGAGCGTAACTTTTTTTTAAATCACTCATAATAGCTATATTGATGGTAAACTCTACTAAGCCTCAAGTTCAACTGCTTCTTCAGCTGGAAGGAATCAGCATTTATAGCTGTTATAGATATAAAAATGCCTTACAATGAAAGTCTTGAACATATTGATAGCCTCTGTCTTGATCTTCCATTTTACATGCAAGGTTTACTTTAAAGCACCCCTGATTAAAGAGTTATCACCAATCAAGGATTAATAATCGATAGTTTATTTGTAAATATGAATTATTCATATTGTAATTCCGTTTTTAAGGCTCAATAAATATACTCATTGATTCATTGAACCATTCAGATTAGAAAGATCACAAGATGAATACAATACATATCTATGTTAACCATACAGATTAGAGAGGTCACAGGACTGAATAAAATGTGGAGCAAACAAAATTTGTAGGAAGGAACTGCAGATGCTGGTTTAAACCGAAGATAGAGACAAAAAGCCTTTCCCCCGACTCTTGATAGACACAAAATGCTGGAGTAACTCAGCGGGACAGGCAGCATCGCTAGAGAAAAGGAATGGGTGACATTTCAGGTCAAGACCCTTCTTCAGTCTAATCTGAATAAGGATCTCAACCCGAAACGTCACCCATTCCTTCTCTCCAGAGATGCTGCCTGTCCCACTGAGTTACTGTAGCTTTTTGTGTCTATCTATCTGCTGTTCCTTCCTACACATTTCCCTGGAGTCGGTCTGAAGAACGGTCTCGACCCGAAACGTCACCTGTTCCTTTTCGCCAGAGATACCGTCTGACCCACTGAGTTACTCCAGCTTTTTGTGTCTATCTACAATGTGGAGCAACTTGGGACGCACTTCTGCATGAAAATTTGAGCTATTCATGGACAATATGCAAGTCATACAAACACCAATTTACCCTGGGTTGGAGCAAACTAGCGATCATTTTTAAATCAATTAATACGCTTGGGGAAGGCAAATCCACTGGCCATTCACTGTTGCATAGCTAATGATATATAACCTGCACAGTGCCATATCTGCAATTTCCAAACTAAATTGATGCACTCTGGAGCAACCTACGACCCTTGTTTATCATTCACAAAAACACTGCAGCAGATTGGGGAGCTGCTCATTCAAACCTTGCCAATGTAACTCTCAACATCTGCCAGACTCCTTTTACATTGCTTAGTATAGAAGAAATATTACTTGACAATTGCAACATTTCTATCATCACTCCACTGTCTGCCAAATTGATCAGCCTTACCACCAAACGCAGGCCATGATTAATGCTTGGATCATGCCGGGGGAGGCCCCACGCGAACGAGATTGATGCCTTTCCTCTTCCTATCCCCCCACATACTCCCTGCAGCTGCTCTGTGGCTACTATAAAGGATTGGCCACCAATCTACCTTCCTGGCATCAACGTGGATAGGACATAGCTGTTCTGCTTTTAGCACCCACTGGGAATGGCACTGGCCCTGTACGAGTGCACAAATTGGTGAACAAGATGCCACTGCAGAACGTGCTCAATTTAGGGAGATCTAGTGGACATTAGATATCGTGTAAACATGTAAACAGCATGTTTCATGTAGTAACAGCGAGTCAACCTCAGATTCTCAGTGCGAGTTCTACAAGTCTCAACAGAAGATAGACAGAAAGTGCTGGAGTAACTCAGCGGGTCGGGCAGCATCTCTGGAGAGTAAGGATGGTTGACGTTTTGGGTCAGGACTCTTCTTCAAATCCGAGGTAGGAATTCAGTAGTCATCTGGGGGGATCTCTTTCCTCGCCAGAGACCCCATGTTGGAAGTGTAAGGATGGATTGGACTAGCTTACCTGTGAGCCCTCTGCAAATAATGCAATGATGAGCAGCAGGGAGGCTGGAAAATGACTAATGGCCACAGGTACCACACTGCGCTTGGCACTCAGCACAGAGTCATTACATTCAGATGAGGTAAGAAAGTAAATCACTTCAACATAAAGGAAAGATTCTGCTAACCATGCAACAGGGCATATGCTAACAATCAACATCTTACGTACGAGATAGCCTGACCTGATCCAAAGTGATAAAATGTTGTTGAAAACAGCTGGTTTAGATGGTCAATAATTGGAGAGTACTCTAACTCAGCTAGATGCAAATAGTTGGGCATCTATTATCAACTATGTTTCTATCTAAAGAAATGTGGAGGATCACCACAAAGACCGTCTTCATTTTTCAGCACCGAGGTTCGAGCATTTTTATTTATAGTCCCAGTTGAATGCTGTCCAAAGGCTGCATTAACATGCTCCTCTCTCAGCCAAGTAATTACCACATCACGTCTTCTGTGCTCTCAGAGAGGCACTTGGCAAGATGGCTATCGATGTCCAACTGGGTGAATCTGAAATAACAAGGGTCATTCCATAATCAATATAATGTGGGAAAATTGAACAATACCTCTCATTATGTGCAATATGAGGGCAGATGGTTAGCAAAACAGTATACAAAATTGAACAACAAACACTTGGCCTTGCATCTCAACCCCACAGCATTGTTTATTTTAGTGCCGTGCAAACTAAGTATATATATTTTTTCCCCCAGAGTGAATTCAATGACCATTTCTTGCTTTACACATCACTCTGGAAATCCAACCAGACATGTTCAAGTGTGTGGAGGAAGGAACTGAAGATGCTGCTTTGTACCGAAGATAGACACAAAATGCTGGAGTAACTCAGCGGGTCAGGCAGCATCACTGGAGAAAAAGGATGGGTGACGTTTCGGGTCGAGACTCTTCTTCAGACGGGTGTGTTGTGATGTATGGCTGTTGCACTTCGGGTCCCTAGTGAAGTCCCTTCCCAACAATCTCAACGTTCCCGGGTCCTGCACTCTCTCCAGAACTTGCCTGAGAGTCGTCATTCACTAACACTGTTTGCTCCGCAGTAGCATAATTTAAAAATCCATCCACAACCTCACAGCATCTCCAGGTCAAAACAGAAACCACCCGCTCAATCTGAGGGGTAACTTTTTCACACAAATGATGGTGGGTGTATGGAACAAGTTGCCAGAAGAGGTGGGTGAGGCTGGGACCATCCCAACGTTTTAGAAACAGTTAGACAGATACATGGATAGGACAGGTTTGGAGGGATATGGACCAAATGAAGGCAGGTGGGATCAGTGTGGCTGGGACATGTTGGCCAGTGTGAGGATGTTGGGCCAAAGGGCCTGTTTCCACGCTGTATCACTCTATGACTCACCCTTTAGCCCTGCTCGTCCAAATCAGCCCCGAGCCACTGGCGTCGACGGAAACCGCGCCGCAGAGAGCAAGGAAACAGGCCCTTTGGCCCACCGAGTCCGCACCGACCAGCGCTCCATACACTAGCACTATCCTTTACCGAAATCAATTAACCGACAGACTTGTACGTCTTTCAGTCACCCAGAGTAAACCCACGCAGTCACAGGGAGAACACACAATCTCTGTGCAGGCAGCACCTGTAGTCTCTGGTGTTGTAAGGCAGCAACTCTATCGCTGCGCCACTGTGCCACCCCAAGGGGCCAAGAAATGAAAGATGCCACATTTCATGAAGGGGAAGTAATTCCTAGATGGTTTCATGAATTTTACTGTATTTCTTTAAATATTCTAGGGAAGTGTAGAGATAATAATCTATACATAGCCAAACAGTAAAGAAATATAAGATAGACACTGAAAGCTGGAGTAACTCAGCGGGACAGACAGCATCTCTGGAGAGAAGACCCTTCGTGAGGGTCTCGAAACGAAACTTCACCCATTCCTTCTCTTCTGAGATGCTGCCTGTCCTGCTGAGTTACTCGAGCTTTCTGTGTCTATCTTTGGTTTAAACCAGCATCTGCAGTTCCTTCGTACACAGTAAAGAAATATAATTGCTGCACATTGGCAGATATGGGATGCTGGATAAGCACCACAATGCTGTAATTATCAGGCCGTTTCAGTTTTCCCATTTTGATTCCAGACATACTAGGAATCTTTTTTATACCCAAGGGGAGACTTTAATCTTTCTGCAGATTACCAAAGAACATCTGTGGCCCATAGCAACATCTCCCAGCAAGAGTCAGCACCTTTCAGAGCCCTGGGAAAACCCAGCACTAAAAGTTGACTGTTTCCGTAACTTTAACGGAATGTTCTACATCGATCGAGCTGCTCATCCAAAGTCCTGGCTGTAACTGCAGAGTATGCAGCTGCTATCAGTCTCAATTAGTTGCATAACGAAGCATGCACAAGGGTAGATTGATTGGAGCAGTGCAGCAGTGAATCCTTTTGGTCCCACTAGAAATTAAATCTCCGTCCAGGAGGCAGCCACTCCAAGTAATTCATTTCAGCTGTAGCTTCTGCTTCCCAATCTACAATTGGATTGATGCTGTGTCAGTAAACTAAACTCCCAAAGAAATGGTTACAGGGAGAAAAGTTGGCCTATAAGAGTTATGGGGAGATTAGAACAATTTGATTTTTTTTTTCTGCATGTCTATAATTTAGCCATGAGTAATTAAGTCAAATTGGCTAGCAGGTACCCTCTGGTTACATATCTGTACCCAATGCTCATTGTTATTCGGTGAATGCAACTGTGGATTTTAGCCATGGACAAGCTTCAGTTCAGTTGAAATGTCAACTAACACAAACCTAGTGCTGACATTAGTAGACAAAAGAAATGGTGAAATTTAAGAAAATGAAATGCTGGATCTCAATTACAGTAACTTCCATTTCCTTTTTCTTTCACAATGTATGAGATTTTTTTCTCCAGTTGCTCAAATGTTTGATTAGTTTTTAAGTAAAAAGTGCTCATCAAATTCTTTTAAAATTCGGAACGTTTACATTGGATTTTTTTTAGCGTTCTGATCATAACCATGTCTTGCCTCAACCAGGTTCAACTGCGTACATTTACATTGCACTGTTAGCATGATTCGATTTCTGTTTAAGACGTCTGTGTACACTGTGTGTATTGGACAAAAGTGATTCATGCCTATGATGCAGATATTCACCTCGACTTCCATCAACCTTTTAGACTTTACTTTAGAGATACAGCATGGAAACAGGGCCTTTCCACCCACCGAATCCACGCCGAACAGTGATCACCCCGCACACCACATAACTTACAATTTTACTGAAGCCAATTAAACTGCAAACCAGTACATCTTTAGAATGTGGGAGTAAACTGGAGCACCCGGAGAAAACCCACACAATGACAGGGAGAGCATACAAATTCCGTACAGACAGCACCCGCAGTCAGAATCAAACCTGGGTCTCTGGCACTGTAAGGTAGTAACTACTGCTATGCCACTGTGCTGCCCCACTGACAACAAGTCCGAAATGCAGACTCCGAGATGCAGACAAAATTGCATTTATTCACCCGATCTGCATTAAATAATAAAGGCTCCTTTTACTTAGACAGTCCCTGGGGGTCGTGGGTGACTGGCTTCCACTCCAGTTCTGTGGGTTCTGAGGTGGCTGATGTGGGATCTGCAGATTGCCCCATTTGGGACAGGAATGCTTGACCAGGTAAGGGGGTGGCAGCATTACTTCAAATGCTGCATTCAATGTGTATATCCAAACAGATTCAACATGCACTTCAGGGTTTTGCCTATGGTAACACAGATATGATGACAGATTTCCAAGACTTTGCTGATGATATTGCCCTGGACAGTGAGCAGGGGATGCAAGCCACAGGAACACAATCGCCCTTTTCTGGTTTAGTAATAGGGAAGGAAGCTCATTAATCCAAATGCTCGTTTTTATTGAAAGCCAATACTGTCCATTAACTGGGCAAACAATGAATCTAACCCACAGAGGAGAGTGTTTAAGAAGGAACTCCACAGAGGAGAGTATTGTCTATTGCATTCAAAATTCAGAGAGTAAAATTAAACACAACCCAAAAGCTGCATTATTGCCTGGGCACCTGGGCACAAAATCATAGGTGCTTACAATACATCTGGTCCACCATATCCATGTGGGCAAAGTTCTGTTTTTCATGCACCTCTAATCAAGCTCTCTGCAGTTTTCCTCAGCTTTCTTTTTTCAAAGATATTTTTTTCCTCCTCTTCTCTCAAACCTTTGATAAGTCACCTTAAATCCCTTGTTCCCTTTCTGGAGATACCCTTAGTGCCCTCTAGTTATGCAGTTCCAGAAGGATCACCTGTTGTTATAGTCTTTGTTTGCCTATTAAAGGAAAACATCTTCTTAACCACCATAGCACCTTCAGAGATCCATGGATAGGCAATAAAAGATCCTTCTGTCCCTATACCATTTTCATCATCTTTTCTTTTATAGTGTATTCACTTGGCTCATTTTCCTTCCTTAAATGCATGACCTCACACTCCTCCAAAGCGAGTTCCATGCACTGCATGCTAGCCCACCAGCCCAGCCTTGGGATCTAAAGATCACTTTCTGACTGTCAACTGGAGGTATGTTTTATACCAGATCATCAGGCAACCATCTAATGGAATCACAGTCATTCTAACCCCTTCCCTTTCCCCCACCACCATATCCATCACCAACCCAACCTCTCACTCGCTTTCAGTAGATTTTTAAAAGTTTCAAAGCTTACATAATCAGCACATAGAACTGAGCCTGAAACTATGTCGAATGTCAGATTTTAACTCAGGCATGTTGGGAACCATGTGGACTATCAGTCCAACAGCAACACCATCTTCAATAGGTCCCCTGCTTATGTGTCTGCATTATTGTCAACGTGACCAGCGCGGGCTACTTCTAGTTGTGCGATAAAAAGCTATGGAAAAGCAAGGAGAGGTCTCAGGCTTTCCAACTACAACTGACAATAGATTCAGTAATAGAACATCTCAATATCGCCAGGGAGATCCTGTGTTGTGAAAATTAGCTGCTGCTTTCAACCACGCAACAAGTCACTGCAATGTAGTCATATGTCAAAATATGACAAAGACAGAGAGACAGAGAGACAGAGAGACAGAGAGACAGAGAGACAGAGAGACAGAGAGACAGAGAGACAGAGAGACAGAGAGACAGAGAGACAGAGAGACAGAGAGACAGAGAGACAGAGAGACAGAGAGACAGAGAGACAGAGAGACAGAGAGACAGAGAGACAGAGAGACAGAGAGACAGAGAGACAGAGAGACAGAGAGACAGAGAGACAGAGAGACAGAGAGACAGAGAGACAGAGAGACAGAGAGACAGAGAGACAGAGAGACAGAGAGACAGAGAGACAGAGAGACAGAGAGACAGAGAGACAGAGAGACAGAGAGACAGAGAGACAGAGAGACAGAGAGACAGAGAGACAGAGAGACAGAGAGACAGAGAGACAGAGAGACAGAGAGACAGAGAGACAGAGAGACAGAGAGACAGAGAGACAGAGAGACAGAGAGACAGAGAGACAGAGAGACAGAGAGACAGAGAGACAGAGAGACAGAGAGACAGAGAGACAGAGAGACAGAGAGACAGAGAGACAGAGAGACAGAGAGACAGAGAGACAGAGAGACAGAGAGACAGAGAGACAGAGAGACAGAGAGACAGAGAGACAGAGAGACAGAGAGACAGAGAGACAGAGAGACAGAGGAGATTTATGGCAAAAGTTAGAGACAACAACTGGAAAAACGAATGGTAAATAGAGTGCACTGCAGACGTAGTATCAGAGAGAAATGTGGGCTGATCAGAATTCAGCAGCAGTACTGGAGAGACACTACATCTCTGCTGTTAACTAGACTAAAAAAAAGCAACACAGACAAGGCATAAAAAAAAAGATTGACACGGAAATTCAAAGTGACATCTTAACAATGCGATTAAAAAGAGAAATGAATACCTCTATGAATGACAGGAATATAAGGTAGGTAGGTAGGGGGGGGGGGTTGTGTGTGTGTGTGTGTGTGTGTGTGCGTGCGCGTGCGCGTGCGCGTGCGTGTGCGTGTGCGTGTGCGTGCGTGCGTGTGTGCGTGCGTGTGCGCGTGTGCGTGCGCGTGCGTGCGTGCGTCTGTCTGTTAGGTTGTCTGCAGGGTCCATATGTGCTCTCTGTTGTCGTGGGTCCTCTGGACCTTGCAGCTTTTTTGCCTGCGTGCTGATGTCAAGCTGTCTGCAAAGGAAAGTTTCCGCAGCAAGGTGCAGGCAGATCATTCAAGTAGATGTTCCAGATGCAGGAACAAGGACAATCCACGAGATTGTAGCAGTTGTTTGAGGTTTTGTGGATCACTGACGTACCCTGCCAGTGAGCCCTCTTTTTCTCATTTGCTTAAAGGTTCCCACAAAGGATGAAGCATTTGGCACCGGCAGTAGCACGGAGAGCCTGTATGAACTATGCTGACTGAGCACACCCCAGGCAAAGATAACAGGAACCTGAATGAATTGCAGTCAAGGTCACAGCCAAATCAGACCTCAATCTTCATCGTCGACCCAGAATTTGGTTGACCATGCCTAATCATCTGGGAAAACCTCAGCGGGAGCATTTCTTTGAAGAATATGCAGGCATTCAGCTTGCATAGTAACTCAATCAGCCTTTGGCTCTTTCAGCTGTCAGCGTGTTTCTCTGGAGTTGAGGTGGCAATGGCCCCAGCCTCTCAGCAGGGCTGCGATACCACCATCTTACCACAACTCGGGATCATCAGCAAAAGCATGATCTGAGTTGATGAAAACAAACCTGTGGCATCTCTTTTCCATGTTATGGTGAATGCTGTAGTTGGTTCAAACTGGACATGCATGGCCAGAGCAGAGGATTCGGGTACACTATCGTAGCTTTGGAGTTGTCTTGTTTCAGTTTACGGGGCATTGCTCTGATATTTGGAGTTACAGGAGACCCCAGGCTTGCGACCAGAAGCCTTCAAGTTGGGGTCAAGTTATGCATGTAGCAGCAACGCAGCAGTGGGCAACGTCTCTAATTGCTAGTGCTGTAGGAGAACAGCTCGATAGCTGGACTTCAACATGGAAAGCATTCCTTTGTATCTGTGAGGGATGTTTTACCAGCAGAAATTAACAATGCCACCACGGGGTTATAATTCAACATCAGCAAGATTGAGCCAACGGCTTTTTTCATCCGGGCTTTAAATCAGTCAACACCACCCGTCACAGGCTCCACTTTAGCATTCTTGTCACTGCCACCACAGGGATCCTTTCTCAGTATGGAAGATAGTCAGCAAACTATGTAGAAGTTGCATAGATGGCAAGATGCTCAGATAGGCAAAACATCCATGTTGGTTCACATAAGGACAAGATCCGGATTGCGTTCCTGGGTCTATCTTGCAAAACAAAAGATCCCACAATATTTTATGTTGAAAACTTGCTGTGCCTCATCAGCTGGTCTCCAGCTTGTAATGTTTCTTTTGCAGCCTCATTCTTTATGGTGACTGTTGAATTGTCCAAATAGATTATGTGACTCGATTGCCTGGACTAGATGGCAAGTTTCTATCTGTGAACAGTTGCCAGCGCACCAAGCTTGAAGACGTTGGGTTTGTGTTTGCCTTCTGCTGTTGACAATTTGATGTAATTGGACATTTTGCTGCTGCTTCACGAGACAGTGTAATCAATAGAGCGAGTACAGCAAGCAATCGGACGGTCATGTGGCATGTTGGCCTTTATTTCAAGCAAGATGGAGTGCAAAATGATATGAAATAAATTCTACAGTTTTGGCCTTTTCACCCAAAGAAGAATACATTCACTCTGCAGTCAGTACAGCACAGATTCACTGCATAGATTCTGGGGAAGAATGTCCTAACTCGAGAGAATAAGATTGGCCGGTACTCACTGGAGTTTAGAAGATTAAGACGTGAGCTCATACAAGCTTGAGACGATTGAGGGGGTTGCTAGCCAGTAGTAGGACGGTTGAGAAACTGGGGCATAGTCTCAGGTCAGCAGGTAGACCACTTAGAATGGAGATGAAGAGAAATTGATTTTCAGCAGAAAAGTCATCAATCATTGGGTTTGAGTACCCTGTACACAACTGTACACAGTTGTCTGGTACATTTAGGGTCAGATGAATAGATATTCAGACACAAACTATACAATTAACCATGGTGTTAACTGAATAGTTTAGTTTAGTCTAGTTCGTTGACACGTGTACCGAGGTACAGTGAAAAGTTTTTTTGTGAAATGCTATCCAGTCAGTGGAAAGACTATACATGATTCTAATCAAGCCGTCCACAGTGTACAGATACAGGACAAAGGGAATAGAGGCAGCTTGTGGGCTGCACAATTATCTCAGCCCAAGGACTCTCTCCAGAACAATATCCTCCATCCCATCATCTTCAACGCCCATCAATGACCTTCATCTACACAACAGAAATTGGGTGCTTGCTGTTGATTGCACAATATTCAGTTCTGTTGCAAGTCCTCAGCAAGTAAGTGCCTTCAAGTAGTAAGCCTTCAACAATATTTTAACTTGCCAGACAATGGCGCTTAATTGGCAAAACACCACACGCTTAATTGGCAGAAAAATTAAGTTTTCCCCACTTTATAACACACACTTGAAAATTTAACATTCTTTTTATGCCTCGTTCTTCCACTGCTGGCCAGTTTCTGAAGGACAATGGGCTATTTCGGTGAAATTAAATTCTGCGTTTATTCATTTCAAAGGACTTAATGGAGAGCACAACTTTATAACCATTTCAACTTTCCTGTTGGAAGTAATGAGTGCAGAACTAGCCCTACCCCTGTCCTCCCCTGTGGTACCGCACTACATGTAACTGCAGGGAGACAGGGACGTATTTAACTGCCTGTTACAAGAGAACAATCATTTGTTTATATTGCTGTACAAGGCTATATAATTTTACAAGTTATGTATAAATTCCTTGTCTTTGTGCCATCTTTTTCCCCCACATTTTATTATTTTCCTTGACTAGAATAATTGTGCTCTAACTCCGAGAATAGGAAACAGCTGAGAAACATTGAAAATGATAAATGGGCAGGGGAGTGAGTAATGCTAGAAAAGGCATGACTTCACTGCTGGGACTCAGCCTCTCAAGGTGTATAAATGGTGATTTGGCTGCTCAGCACCATGAAGATGGCAATCCAATGTGTAATGACGACCACATGTTAAAGGGATATGTTATTGAATCACACAACACACCAAGCCCTTTATGTCATGTCAGCAATTCAATACTGATCCCTTTAGTCCCTCCAACCCTTCCTTTTCTTACCCCCACTTTAGATATCAACCAAGCCCAAAATGAAAAAAACGCTGCCCTTCTCCCACATCAAGTTCCCGTTGTAAACTGCACTTCTTAATTTTACACTTCAAATCATTCACATGATGCCATTCATTTACCATTCTCAGCACCGTTCAATGGAAATGTATCCTTCGATGTCTGATAGCATTAATTATCTCTTCTGTATTTCAGATCCAACTGCAAAAGTCCACTACACTTGGTTTCATACCCATCATAGGAGCAGAATCAGGCATTTTGGCCCATCGAGACTACTCGCCAATCATGGCTGATCTATCTTTCCCTCTCAACCCCATTCTCCTGCCTTCTCCCCATAACCTTTGACACCCTTACTAATCAAGAACCTGTCATTCCCTGCTTTAAAAATGCCCAATAACTTGCCCTCCACAACTATTCGTGACAATTAATTCCACAGATTCATCACCCTCTGACTAAATACATTCCTCCTTATCTCCATTCTAAAGGTAGGTAATTTTATTCTGAGTATGGCATTCATCGCAGTAGAAGGTTGTTTTTTGGACTGGGGACCTGTGATTAGTGGTGTGCCTAAGGGATCGGTGCTGGGCAGGTTGCTGTTTTGTCATTTTTATCAACAATTTTGTTGAGAATCTACAAGGCATGATTTACAGATGACACTAAAATAGGTCGCATCGTGGACCGTGAATATGGTTATCAAAAATTACAATGGGATCTGGATCATCTCAGCCGGTGGACCGAGAAAGGGCTAATGAAGATAAATGTGAAATGTTGCATTTTGTGAAGTTAAAATAGGGCAGGATCTTCACTGTGAATGGTACAGCCCTGGAGAGAGTTCTAGGGATCTCGGAGTACAAGTACATAGTTCCTGAAAGTGGCATAGCAGGCAGATGGGGTGGCGAAGAAGGCTTTTGACACACTGGCCTTCATCAGTCAGGGAATTGAGTATAGAGGTTGGAACGTTACATTACAATTTTACAAGACGTTGGTGGGGCACACTTGGGGTATTGTGTTCTGTGTGGTCTCCCTGCTATAGTAAAGATGTTATTAGGCTGGAAAGAGTGCAGAGAAGATTTACGAGGATGTTGTCAGGAGTAGAGGGACTGACCGATTGGGAGAGTTTGGGCAGCCTAAGACGTTATTTCTTGGAGCGCAGGAGGCTGATAAACATGTGATAAACATGTATAAAATGAGGGAAACAGATAGGGTGAATGCACGAAGTATTTTTTTCTCATGATAAAGGAATTAAGAACCATGAAGATGGCAATCCAAAGAACCAGGAATTAAGAGCCATGAAGATGGCAAACCTAGGGTGCATAGGTTTGAGGTGAGAGAGGAAAGATTTAATAGGAACTTGAGGTGCATCTTTTTCCACACAGAGGGTGGAGGGTATATGGAATGAGCTTCCAAAGGAAATAGTTGAGGCAGATACAACAACATTTAAAAGACATTTGGACATGTACATGGAAAGGAAATTGTGATGGATATGGGCCAAACGCAGACAACTGGGACTAGCTTAGATGGAGCATCTGCGTTTGTATATGCAGTGCATCCATGCTGGAACAGTCCAATTGCAATCGGACCAGGCAGCTTTGTCCTTGGCTCTATATTTAAATTACACTTCCCTAAGGAGTGGAAACTGACTCTGTTTCATCTATTCCATGTGGCAAATCATTCTTTGCAAATCGCGTATAGAAATTTCCTCCTCGCTCTCAAGTCATTACTTGAATAACTGTAAACTGATACTCTGATGTATCCAATTCCATTACCATCAGACTATAAAAGTCAACTTTTGCTTTTATAAATTGTTGTGAGATTTATAAGCCACTTTCTGGAGTTGTTTACTTTTTCGCAGTGACTTAGTAATTGGTAAACTATTGAAATATTTACTGACCACAAAGTTGGCATTATTATTTAATATTGTAAAATCTGTGATTTACTCAGAACTAATTATTTAATCATTTGTAAATTCCATTTACTAACTGGAAAAAAATAATTATTCCAAAGACGTGCAGAAATTGTCCTTCATGTGTTGGATGCAAAACTGGGATAATGGGTGATCATTGGTCGGCGGGCCAAAGGACCGTTTCAATACTGTTTCTCTAAACTAAACCAAAAATTAAAAGATATACACCTAATATTTTGTATTCTTTCTACAATATAATTCATTACTGTGTGTGTTGGTGTTTATGTACAGTTACATCAGACTCCATCCTAACCCCAAATTACTATTTTAAAACAATCTAAACCTTTCCTGAAAAGGCAAACTGTATCTACTCCATGTCTTCCCTATGGTACATCTTCATGAAATGGGTTTTAAATGATGAGTAGCGTTATATAGTTGCCTGGTCCATGCTGACCAAGTTGACATTCTGGGATAGTCCCATTTGCCTGCATTTCGCCCATAGCCCTTTAAACCCTTCCTATTCATATATGTGTCCAAAGGCCTTTTAAAAGATGCAATTGTATCTGCTTCCATAGCTTCTTCTGACAGCTCATTCCAGATACCAAATACAGTATTTGACAGTTACTCAACCAGGGGGGAAGACTGGAGTGTAGACCAATTCAGTGTAGTCTAATTCAAGCAAGGATAGAAAAGTGCATGAGTTGCCTACACTCACGCACTGTTTTGACCTGAGTTTTGACCTAAGCGTAGACAGGATCATCAATATTCCTTCAGCAAAGTCAAATTGGTGCATTCAAAGAGATGTTATGTTTCCGTAAAATATTCTTGCCCCATCTTTCATTGTTTAGGGAGAGAAATTGAGCATTATGCCAATGTCCTGAATCACTCCGTCCAAATTTTACACTTCATGTTTATGAATAAACATCACACACATAAAGCATCAGAAGTGCACAGTGGTTAACTAATTTATAATAATGTCCTAAGATGGCTGGCTCTAGGTCTTTAAGTCATAAAGGTATAAAATGTAGGTGAAGACAAAGCATCACCATGGTGATGATGTGACTTAACTCAAGGGAGTGAAGTCAGGAATGTGTGCACAAAACACTTTAATTCCAAAAAATGCACAATTTGAGCACTGGCTTCAAACACAATTTTTACAGCCCATAAACTCACTCCCATTCACGGAGTCTGTACAGTTTCCTTGGAACTACTTCCATTTCAAAATGGGTCCTCAGGTTGATGTACCAGTGATGTAACAGGAGTCGATTAAACCCATAATAAACACCAGTCAATTCCAATCAATTCCATTGTGAGAGGTAATGTTGACAATGCCTGTTGTCTAGAGATTGCATGAGTCAACCACTTTGAGAGAAGCTGGTGGTTGTGATGCCAGCCATGTTAGATTCTGTAGTAAGCCCTTGCACATGTACATTAAATGCAAAATAGAATACACTCAATAAATATTCAACTCCAATTTTTTGTGCCATAATGCAAATAGAATAATGCTAAGTTTGTGAATTTTAACCTATTTTCTTCATCAACTGCCATAATAAAATAAGGACAACTTGGGAAATAATATTTACACAACACAAAAACAAATCAACTTTACTCATGTACACAATGCAAATGAAACCCTATCAGGTGTTCACTCCAAGGTATCGTCCTGGAGACAAAGCAAGTCATAGGCTTCTCTAAATCATATAAATCTATGGAGCTTTGCAGATTTTATGGTGATATTCTCATAACATAACAAGAGATGCTGTGTAAAAAGTCACTTAAATATGTTAGTGTACCATAAGGTTGTGCAGGAATGGTCTTGGCACAGAGGGGCAAAAACTTCAGAATTACACATTAGTTGCAATCAAGGCTTAATGCCTCTGGCTGAAACAAATGAGTGTTGCCATTGTGCAGGGACCACACGAGCTAGCCCAGTCCATGGAGGGCTTCATAACATACATAAAACATACACCACAGGAACAGGCCCATTGGTCACATGCCCATGACACACATGATGCCAAGATAATCTTCTCTGCCTGCATGTGATCCATATTCCTCCATCCCCTGTGTATTCAGGTGCCTACCAAAAAGCCTCTAAAATGCCAGTATCATATCCACCACCACCCCTGGCAGCATGATCCAGGCACCCGTCACTCTCTGTGCAGAAAACCCGCCCCACACATCTTCTTTAAACTTTGTCCCTCTCACCTTAATGCTATGCCTTCTAGTCTTTCAAATTACTACCCCAGGAAAAACGTTCTGACTGTCTATCCTATCTCTGCCTCATAATAAGATCTCCCCTCAGCCTCTGACACTCCAGAGAAAACAATCCAAGTTTGTCCATCATCTCCTGATAGCTAAAACTTTGTAATCCAGGCAGAATCCTGGTAAACCTCTTCTGCACCCACCCCAAAACCTCCACATCCTTCCTGTAATGAAGTGAGCAGAACTACACGCAATACTCCCAATGCGGCCTAACCAAGTCCTAGAAAGCTGCATCATGACTTCCTGACTTTTATACTCAATGCCACATTAATGAAGGTATGCATACCATATGCCTTCTTTACCACTCTATCGAATTGTGTTGTCACTTTCAGAGAGTTATGAACTTGGATCCTAAGATCCATCTGTACATCAGTGCTGTTGAGAGTTTACCGAGAGCAGTACAGTACAGGAACAGACCCTTTGGCCCACAAAGTGCGTACCAAATGTGATGTTAAATTAAGGTAGACAAAAATGCTGGAGAAACTCAGCGGGTGAGGCAGCATCTATGGAGCGAAGGAAATAGGCAATGTTTCGGGTCGAGACCCTTCTTCAGAATGTCCTCTTGCCTGCAAGTGATTCCGATTTTCCCATTCCTGGAATACCTTTAGTAGGCCCCCCTGGGTCATGACTGATCATGGGTGATGCATCCTGGTTGGATGCAAGCCTGGGCGATGTCATATGGAGGACAGGCTGTTGCCCATGCAGCACGTCCCCCCACATCGCTGATCGATCCAAAGGAACAGCAAGGCCGTTACAGTTTGGCACCAGCGCCGTCGCAGGAGCTGCCAGAGCGAGGTTGTAGACAACGACGAACTGCCTTAGGGGCTCTGACTCTGGATTTTCTTGAGGTTTACTCCTGGAGCCTTTTCCATGACTGGATATGGCCACAAGGCAGTGGAAGTTTTAAATCAGAGTTTTCCCTCTCCTAGATGGACTGCCTTCCCAGGCTGACGAGCCCCATCTGCCCAAGACTCGTGGGGGCGGGAGCGTCTACTTCCCGTGCAGGTCTATAGCATCTGCCCACTGCCAGGAATACCATGTGTATATCTAAAAGCCTCTTAAATGTCATTATGGTGTGGCCACAGAAAGAAGGGTCCTGACTCAAAATGTCACCTATCCTTTTCCTCGAGATTGCCTGACCCATTGAGTTACTTCAGCACTTTGTGTCTATTTTAGGTCCAATCTGTTGTTCAACAATTCGCAACTCTTCAATCCTTTTGTCTCACACCTTCCGTTTTAATCTCTGGCCTTTGTTCCAACCACCTGCCTATCAAAACCCTGCCTCACCTGTGTTCATCTATCACCCACAAAAAGCTCTGTCCTGCTCCTCCTCTCCCAGCTTTCTCCCTCCCCCCACCCCCCCAAATCAGTATGAGGAAGGGTCCCAACCCAAAATGTCACCGATCCATGTTCTCCAGAGATGCTACCTGACCCACTGAGTTGCTCCAGCACTTTGTGTCTTCCTCTGGTGTTTAACATCCTCTGGATCATTTCTATTATCTTCCATGCAGTAAAGTCCTGGCTTCACCCATGTAATTAAGAGTCAAATTGGAAACAAACACCAAGCCCTGGCCAACTGGACCAAAAGGAAAAACAACATGAGCCCATACAAATGTTTGCATAGCTTCTATCAGCTAATATAACAACAGATTTAACAGCTTGGAACAAGATCAGATGAACAACAGACGAGGAACAGACCTGAACAAGTAGGAGAAACTTCGGAAAGAATTCCCAGAACACTCTAAAGTACATTGAAGAAAAAATACAAAATATAATGAGAATTAAATCAGATTTTTCAGACACGTTCCCGCTCATTAAGGTTTTTCACTCAACACAGACTTTTATCTAACTTCAAAAAGACACAGGAATTATAAAAATATACATTCCGTTAGCAATAATAAAATGAAAGCTAGTAGATAGGCAAGTTGTTGAGGAAACAGGGCTGACGGAGGAAGATCAAGGCATAAAGAAATAAAAACACCATTGCAAGTAACACCTACCCTGCAGGAAAGGGAACAAGGCACATCGGACAGCTCTCCAAATCCAGCCCAGCTTCCATCTGCCCGTCAGACCTTCCTTTAGTGATAGCACCTTTGTCACTGTTTGTGATGGTGATACAGGGACTATTTTCAGAGAACGAATGGCCCTGGCATTCTCCAATGCTGATACTAGCATCATCCTCCTCTCCACACAATGTCCCTCCTGTAAGCATTTTGTGCTGTTTTACTTTCTCTTGACTGGGCTTGCTGATGGGCATTGTCAGAGCCATCGGCTGCTGCAGTTCTTGATCTCTTGGCCTCTGAAGATGTGTGGCTGGACCAAGCAGGGCGTCAGCTGATCGGTGTCCTGTAACATGCCGTGCATCCACTCGGTAAAGGTCTTCCCGTTTCCTCATGGCATGCTCTGCAGGGAACCTCACCGGATCTGCTTCACAGGAATCATTAGATTTAACATTGACCAGGTGGCTCTTTGGCAGCATGTTATCATTTTCCTTTGGATAAATAAGATACTTTGCCGCGTCTGTAGAAGATAAAACATGTTTGTTCTTCATCGTCTCTGACAGAGGACATAGAGATCCGCCTGCATGGATCTCAGTGGAATCGATCAGTTCTCCCATATTTGCAGTGACGGCCCCATGGCTGTGGAGTGGCTCAGGTCTGCTCTTCTCTTCAAGAGCCACTGAAGGAGGAAATGGTGTCCACATAAAACTCTCACCTCCCACAGAAATGGCTTCAGTGACAACTGGTTCAATGTATTTGGGGATCTGTCAAGGAAGGATGTTAAACACAGTTCAGTTTCTGCAAAATGTAAAAAGTATCAAAGTAAAGGTTAGCATGGGGGAAACTAACAAACCAAGCCCATTCTATCGGAGATATGCCCATTCCAAATGTAATACTTCACTCTCCTCATTCATGGATAAATAAACTCACAATGAAGTGTCTCTACTGGTTCTCTCTAACGCACATAAAAATTACCCAACTAGCGAAGATTGACGTTATCTATGATGCTTTCCTTAAAAGAACAGCCACCTCAAAGGTAGTGAGAGGTGGCACTAATTGTGCACATTCTCTCCACTGGCATCTGCACCTTATCAGGAAACAAGATGGAATATGAAGGTGTGTAGGAAACTGCAAATGCTGGTTTAAATTGTACACAAAATGCTGGAGTAACTCAGCAGGACGCACAAAACGCTGAACTCAGCGGGATGTACAAAATGCTGGAGTAATTCAGCGGGACGTCACCCAGTCCTTCTCTCCAGACATGCTGCCCCTCCCGCCGAGTTACTCCAGCATTTTGTGTCTACCTTGGAATATGAAAGTATTTTGCTTTGCCATTAAACTTCTCTTAAACTTAATAACAGGTTAAGGGGAAATAAGTACATTTTCTAATTATTAGAAACTTACACTGATCCCCAAGAAAACAGCATGAAATGTATGCAACAATTCATATTATTTTAACAGATGTATGCTAATTTATCAGACAAAATATCCAGAGAAAAGGCCGAAATATTCAGTTTGCATGTATACTAAATTTGATACTAGCTTCCTACAGGTAACCAGAAGCTTAATTAGAATAGCCAAATACTGTGTAAAACACAAAGTGCTGGAGGGCTTCAGTGGAGGGAGCATCTGTGGAAAGAATGGACAGACAACATTTCAGGTCAAGACCTTTCTTCAGACAAATACTGTCGCTTTGAGAGCAAGTCAAAGTCAACCGTATCACCTCCTGTCTTCCCAAAAACGTTTCCACAGGCCATGAGGCACATTTAGCTGGAAAAGTCAATTGCTTAAATGGCACCACATTCACCAATTAGTTTATAGTTTAATCCATTGCCAGAAAAACAATAAGCACAAGGCTGGACGTTCCATACAGGGACACTTAGGAAACATACACTCTTCTATTGTAGAGAAGGCCTTTGCTGGGGTCAAGGATGGATTGCTTCCACTCGAGTGTGTAGCATGAAGGTGGCTGAGTCCTAGGAGAGAGCTGCAGACTGTCACAGGTGGGAGGACTGGTACTTGACTGAGGAAGCTTTAAGACTGGGTTGTTGCACAGCGTACAAACAGCAGGATTTGCAGAGAGGACACCACTGCTGCCATGTTGCTCCTCTGCTTCTTCCTCTAAATCCTTCTGCAGGCTTTCAGGAACTCTGAGTGAATCCCTCATAATTGCCAGGTTATGGCCTGTGTAGGAAAGGATGCAAACTTAGGGTCCAGCCTCCTTCTGGGAGATCTACAGTGCAGTAGAAATCAGAATCTTACCTCAAGGAGCCATTGGCAGTGCTTAGTAGCACATGTGGATGCTGAGAGGTGCTTGGGAGTTGTGGAAAGAGGAGGCCCACCCCTCTAATATGGTTTTTGAAATATGGATGGAACAATAAACTACTCAAAACTAAATGAGCCACACAAGATTCCGAGAAACAGAGCAATGATCATAAGAAAATTCTTATTTTGGTCACAAACTAGTTATGCATTTGTTCAGGGAGAGAAAGTCATCAAGACCTCGGTACACATAGGAGCCCAAGTCTCCCTTGTGCAATCTAATGCTCCCTGAACTTACCAATCCTCAAAAGCCCATTAGCACTGTTTGTCTCTGAAGAAGGATGAAAGGAAGATCCTTTTCTGTAATGGGGAAATATCTCTGGCCTCTGTAGTACAATGGCGAGCTGTATACAGGTAAATAGGCCAAAAGCAAGTCACCACCACCTGAAATAGAACATAGAACAGTACTGCACTGGAACAGGCCCTTCGGCTCAAAATTTCACCGGCAAACATGATGTCACAACTGCACATAAGGTCATAATCCATATCCCTCCATTCCTTGAATATCTATGTGCCTATCCAAAAGTCTCTTAAATGTCACTATCATATCTGCCTCCACCATCATCTCCAGTAGAGCATCCCAGGAACTCATCAACCTTGGTGTAAAAAAATTGCCCCGCCCCGCCCCTCTCACCTTAAAGCTACACCCTCTTCTATTTCCATCGTGGGAAAAGGGTTCTGACTGTCTATCCTATCTATTCCTCTCATAATTTTATGTACTTCTATCAGGTCTCACTGCAACTTCTGGCGTTCCAGAGAAAACAATCCAAGTCTGCCCAACCTCTCCCTGTAGCTAATACTCCCTAACCTAGTCATTATTCTGATAAACCTCCTCTGCACCTTTTGCAAAGGCTCCACATCCTTCCTGTAATGAAGCGACCAGAACTGCATGTAATACTCGCAATCTGGCCTAACCAAAATCCTGTGTTTCTTGTTAGTAAGCCATAACCTGTTGCAAACAAAGCCATGCTGACTGTTCCCAATTAACCAATTTTCTTCCAAATGAGAGTAAATCCTATCCCAAAGAACCCTCTCCAATAGCTTCCCGACCACTGGCGCGAGGTTCACATGTCTTTAATTCCCAAGATTCTCTCTACTTCCCTTCTTAAACAAAGGAACAACATTAACTACTTTCCAGTCCTGCGGGATCGGCAGAGATGTGACCTGGCGGAGAAGCAGATTTGCACAGCTCCAGATACAATGCTCCTTGGAGAAGGGGAGGTAGGATAATGGTTCACAGCATCATTTTTATTTTGAAGATATGGGTATCACTGGGATCATGTTCCTAATTATCCTTGAGGGTAATTGGGAGAGAACCATTGCAAATCTTGAATGTTTAGCAAACAAGGTTTCCAGGCATGATCCCTGCGTCCCCTCCCTAAGGGATCTCTGCATGTCTCCGATCGAGCATCAAACCCACCAAAAATCACCTTTGGAAGCTGTAATACCTCACAGCTCACCAGAGGCCGCAAAGCCACTTGTGTTCCTCTCCTGTGAATGTCTCAACTCCATGCAACACTCTGCACAACTAAATGAAGTGGCTTTAAACAGTGTTGCAGCTGTGAAGGACTGCTACGGTTTCCCAAGTGACCCACGATTTTCCTTAATCTGAAAAACATGACGCAATTTCAGCTGGGGATGCTCCAATATAATGCTGCAGGAAGACTGAAATTATTCTTCTGTATTGCAAATGCAAAGTATTTGGGTATAGTCTAAAGCCGTACATATCAGCAGCTTTACATTTATGTATAACTTACATACATACACAAAAATTCAACCAGAAGCCCCACATTAAAACGCAAGAAAAGTGGATAAACAGGGTGGACATGTACGACCCATGATAAGCATCAACAGAGACTGGTTGATGCAAACAGCCTGTGCCTGTCATACTACTTTCTCATACGGTGTGTGAGCCAGCAACAACAGCCGAGTCGTTATTAATGGATGTGCTGGCAAGTAGTCACTGAATCCAGCCCACTAAATTGACTGATTGACAGCCTTCCTCTCTCAAACCCACCCAGACCAGCCCAACACCTAAAATAGAAAGACTTCATATATTAATCAATGCACACTTTGAGGGGAAATCGGTTTTGCTTTACTAATTGTTGATTTTAGCAGAGGAGATGAACAAAATGATACTCATTGGGACAGTGGTAAATATTGGTCTTATATTTATCCCCGTCTGGAACAACGCCCAGCAGCAAGCTGGGGTCAGACCGCTGACAGGAAAACAAATTTCGTTGATTTTGTACAGCAACTCAGTAAATAAACAGTGGTCAAAAAAGCGCACAAATTAACCTCTCAAGGTTCCAGAAGGAATAAAAGATACCACTTGTCAATGTCTATGTTAAATAATTTCTATTCGTACCATAGAAAATAAAATTAATCAGTCCTGATGGCTGAACAAATGTGTTTAGTGAGCAGTGAGCTGCATATTTTGAATGAACAGATCCTCATGCAAGTCATTCCAAACCACTGGATTAATGAGGGGGAAAATCAGCCAGAATTCCCAACCTTAACCTGCAGGAAAGGTCGGGAAAAATTGGGGATGATTCAGCCGGTGGGGTGGATTTTATTTTATGCATCGTGCATGGGTGCATTGCTAGCAAGAACAGTGTTTATTGCCCATCCCCAACGGTGCTCAAAAAGTGGTGGTGAGTTGCCTTCTTGAACCACTGGTGTTTCCTATAGTGAGGATATTTGCATTGTGGAGTTGGAAATGAATTTAGACCTAATGCTGATAAAGGTCAAAGTCAGGATGTATGCAATTTAGAAGATAAGTTACAAGTGGCGTTGACTGTACTGTGGTCTGTCCTCAAGACATTTCCATTAACTGTCCCTAGTTCTCTAGTCTTCATGTCTTCCCCCACGGTAAAACCGGAGGAGAAATACTCATTAACGACCTTACCCATGTACTACAGTCGACACAGAGATGATCGCTTTGGTTTCTTGAGGGGCCCTATTGTCCCTCTAGTTACCCTCTTTGCATTAACATACATAAAATCTTTTGGGATTTTTCTTGAGATTATCTGCCAGAGCTATCAGGCCCCCTTTTTGCCTTCCTGGGTTCCTTATTAAGTATGCTCCTCCGTTCCTGAAACTCCTCCAGGGATACACTTCATCCCAGCTGTCTATACCTGTCCCATGCCTCCTTTTCCCTGACCAGAGCCTCAGTTTCTCTCGTCATCCAAGCTTCCTTACTGTTTATGAATTTACCACTGTAATTTATCATTCCTTCTCAGGCCATTCATTATCTATTTATCAATTCTCAGTCTGGCTTTGGATTTGTGTTGTTTGCTGGGAAGTCTTCTCAGTTTCATGGTACCCAGCTTTTCTTCATGTGCTTCTTCTAATTTTGTGCCAATGGGAAACTAAACAAAACTAATAACCACTTTGCAGAACTTCTTCATTCGGTCTGTAAGGGTGACCCGTAGTTTCTAATTTCTCATCACTCCAATTCTCCAAAACCTTTCCTCGGCTTCTTACCCTGTTCCAAAGATGCACAATGAAAGCTGGTGGACCTCTAGTTTCAGGAATTTATATATTTTTTCACTTTTCTGCTGGTAATTTCATATGCAGCCTTTTCACACTTACTCAAACACCAGGGGGGAGGGCGGCCACAGTGGCGCAACGGCGGAGTTGCTGCCTTACAGCGCTTGCAGTGTCAGAGACCTAGATTCAATCCCGACTACGGGTGCTGTCTGTACGCAGTCTGTACTTTCTCCTCGTAACCGTGTAAATTTTCTCTGAGATCTACCGGTTTCCTCCCACACTCCAAAGATGTACAGGTATGTCGGGTAATTAGCTTGGTGTATGTGTAAATTGTCCCTAGTGTGTGTAGGATAGTGTTAATGTGTGGGGATTGCCGGTCGGTATGGACTTGATGGGCCAAAGGGCCTGTTTCTGTGCTGTATCTCTAAACTAAACCAGACCTACTCTTTGTTATTCATTAAATGGCCTCCCACTTGTTGTTCATGACTGGATGTGGTCAGACTGCAGAATCTTGTTGTGATGCATTGACTCATTAGAAATGAAGATCTTGAATTTAGAGCATGCCTTTCTTACAAACAAGCCTAAATGGCAATTTCCCCCCTTTTCCCCTTCAGGTCTCTTACTGGGACACGATTCAGAATGGCAGCAAGTCTTCCAAGCCTCGTTGAAGTGGCCTATCTGCATTGAATTCAAGATATGTACATTTCTCAGCAGGGATTACTGAAATGCATTGGAAAAGAAAGAGAACATTTAAACTTGGCAGAAGGTGCTAAGGCCACTAGAATAACAACAACTGGTGTCTTGGCCAACATCAATTGGCTGAGCACAAAGCTGGAAACTCTGCATTGGACATTTGGTCTATGTGGTTCAGAGTTCAAGCCCAGAGTGAGTTTACAGCGTTAAAGCCCTGTCCCACGGTACGAGTTCATTCCAAGAGCTCTCCCGAGTTTAAAAAAAATCAAACTTGTGGTAAGCACGGAGAATGAACGTAGCGGGTACGTCGGAGTTCGGGACGTCTCATAGCGCTAACGGCAGGTACTCGGGAAGACTCGCTAACGGCTCGTAAGCACGGGAGGACTCGTGAAGATTTTTCAACATGTAGAAAAATGTCCACGAGAGCCCCGAGTACCGACGAATGGCCATTACCGTAAATCTCCGAGTTCGAATCAGGGCAAACTCGGGAGAGCTCTTGGAATGAACTCGTAGTATCTGTTGACTGGCTGTGCAACGGAATAACACAGAACCTGGATGCATGGGCTCACCATCACCTAAAGTTCCCCAACTGTACACTTTTCCCCATTCAATGCTGAAAGAGCAGGAAACAAAAGTTCTGCATGAAATGCTTTTTTTAATTGCTGCCTTCCCAACTGTAATAATTAAAATGTAAATATACACACACAATTATGTGACGAGTTTCAGAAGACCCTGAAAAGGTCAAATAGTAAATTGCCGAACAATCCTCCAACCACATAAATGAGCAATATTGGATACCTGTCAAGTAAATGTCAAAGATCATGGACTCAAGAAATTAAAGAGAATGCCCATTCTTCACAGGGAATTAGACCGTACCTTCTCGGAGTCCAAGGGCAAGTCCGGCACTGAAATAGTCTTCCAATCAGATCCTTTCATGTCTGGAAACACCGATTTCATCAAAAGAGCCCAAATGTGATCAGTCTCATTCATGTCATTGTCATCGAGCCAAGTGGATACAGTAGCTGGCAGCCTGCAAATACAAAGACTTTGGTGATTCTTGTAATCGTCATTTGGCTTAGACACTTGTTAAGATTGCTAACTTTCATCTCCTTTGCAGAAAGTGTTATCTTACTCACTGGCTGGCTAGTTCGCTGAGCTATGATTCCTCGAGCCCAAGTGGTCGTTATTCACATATGAACTCTTACACAATATCCAACTGCATTGGGCATCACCCAAACTTTTTTTTTGATTGAAAGATACAGCAGAGAATCAGGCCCTTCATCCCATCGAGTCCACGCCGAGCATACTAAGTGCAATTTACAGAGGCCAATTAAAACCCGCACATCTTCAGGATGTGGGAGGAAACCAGGGGACCTGGGCGATAGCCACACGTTCACAAGGAGAGAGTGAAAACTCAACGCAGACAGCACCCGAGGTCAGGATCAAACCCGGGTCTCTGGCGCTGTGAGAAAACAGCTCTATCAGCTACGCCACTGTGAGTTGATCCTATTGACCTAACAAAGGTTCCTAGGAAGCTGCTGGAACATTAACATTAACTTTTCTGATGTTTCTTCCCATTTTACAGGGTTTGTGGCAGTGGCAACCTCAGCCCCCCTTTCCCCCACCCAGATTATTGTGGGCAGAAGCTGTGAAGCTCTCTATTACCTCAAAAAAGCCTGTCACAGCAAAGTGTCAGCTTAATTTTCAAGTCAATTACACACCCACTCTGGGGTCATGCTGTTCTCTAGCATTTAAAAAAAAGCTTTGTAAAAATACCTCAGTACACATGACAATAATAAATCACACTAAACTAAACGATATTTAATGCACCAACTGCAAAACAAATTCTTGGAGATGCAGGGATGCAGGTCATGTTATTCCTTTCTCTTTGAAAGCATAACCAAGACTGTAACGGCAATGCAGTAATCTCAGATTTCCTTTCTTTGGAATGACAAATTACAACACACCCCCTGTTTATTCTGGCTGTTAATGAGACTCGGCCATTGCAGGGGATGACCAGTGCATCGTTTGAAATTTCCCAACAAGAAACAAACTGAGTAGTTTAGTTTAACTCGGTTTCCTTTCCACAGATGCTGCCTAACCTACTCTGTGTTTCCAGCATTTTCTGTTCTTAGTTTCAGATTTCTAGCTTCTGCAGATTAAATTTTTTAAATATACAGTATGACTGAGTATTTGTACTATATAGCTACAAGTCGTACTTAATAACCCGCTGAGTTACACCAGCTTTTTGTGTCTATCTTACTTAATAATGCTGGTGTCAATATCTATGCCAACTTTGCTGAATAGGTGGTCCTTAGAATGGAGAGTAAATTGTCAGCAGTTGATATTGGGTCAGTTGCCATCTTCCAGTGCAAGTCGTTTAAAGGCCAGCTGATCAAAGTTCAGGACCAGCATGTTCCAGTAAGGGGGAGGGATATGGATGGCAAGGTAAGGGAACCTTGGATGACCAGAGATTGTAAACTTGGTCAAAAAGAAAAATAAAGTGTTTATAAGGTTTAAGAAGATATAAAATTATATAAGGAGACGTGCTGGGCAAGTAGTTTTTTTCCCCACACAGAAGGTGCCTGCAACACAATGCCAGGGATGATGGTGGAGGCAGATACAATAGTGCTGTTTAAGAGATTTTTATATAGGTAATAAAAAGTGTAGATGGTTTATGCATGCAACCAATCACATAGCTACCTCACAACTACTAACCCCGCCTTAGGTATCATTTATAATAACGCCTGCTTCTCCTTCTGCGCAGTACAGTAGCAGACTGGAGTCAGTGACTACTCGTATATCGTTTAACTCTGTATACTGATTAAAGACTATTATAAAGTTACACGTGTGTAATGATCTATTTACATGGTGTCAGCTAGAGACAACTCGCGTCTCCTGTTTACCGGTTTTTATTTCTTTGATAAGTTTTTATTTTCATTTTGACAATGGCTTCCTCTTGCCGAAAGCCTGCTCAGCTCGTCTTCGATTCGGACATCGCGGAGCTCTGGGCTACGTTCAAACTGGTCATCCAAGACGGCGTTATTGTTAAGGGCCACAAGGTCGTGATCCCCTCCTCCCTGTATGACAAGTACTACAGCGTGGCCCACAGCGGGCACCCGGGCGTTGATGCCACGCACAGTGCCAATTCTACTGTCTCGTCTTGCTCTACCTGCAACAGCCTTGCTCCCCCACCAGCAAAGGCAGCCCCTTTTGCAACAACCTGCGCCTGCCCTGGCCTGGACCTCGGTGGCCGCCGACATTTTCGAGTGGCGTGGTAAACACTACCTCGTCCTGGCTGACTCATACTCGAACTGGTTCGAGGTTGACCTTCTGACCTCCCTCACGTCCGAGATGGTCATCCGTAAGCTGAGGAAACATTTTTCCACTTTTGGCTCGCCTGTCCGTCTGCAGACCGACAACGGCAGGCAGTTTACAAGCCAGGAGTTCAAGAACTTTGCCAACAAATGGAACTTCCTCCACTTCACGAGCAGCCCTGAGTATCCGCAGAGTAACGGGCTTGCTGAGCGGGCTGTCCGGAGTGCCAAACTGCTGATGGAGCAAGCCCGTCTGGCACTGAAGGAGCTGCACGCCGTGGTCAACAAACACCAGACGTCTTACCCCGAGGCGTTCACCACCATAGCCGGGGACTTCAACAAGGCAAACCTAAAGAAATCACTCCCTAACTTCCACCAACATGTCTCCTGCTGCACCAGAGGACCAAACACCCTCGACCACTGCTACACGACCATCAAGAATGCCTATCGTTCTATCCCTCGCCCTCACTTCGGTAAATCTGACCATACCGCAGTGCTGCTTCTTCCTGCCTACAGGCAGCAATTAAAGAGCGCACCCCCAGAGGTGAGGACAGTACAGAGCTGGTCGGGGGGGGGGGGGGCAGAGGAACAACTCCAGGACTGTTTGGAGTCTGTAGACTGGGCAATGTTCAAGGACTCGGCAATGGACCTGAACGAATACGCCACAGTCGTTACAGACTTCATTAAGAAGTGTGTGGAGGACTGCATCCCCACCAAAGCCTTCCGAGCGTTTCCCAATCAGAAACCTTGGATGAACTTTGAGATCCGCACTCTTCTGAAGTCCAGACACCGGGCATTCATGTCTGATGATACAGTGGCCTACAAGAAGTCCAGATACGACCTTGGTAAGGCCATCAAAAAGGCCAAAAGGGACCTGCTCCAAACTGGAGGAAGAGACAGATGTTCAGCAGCTGTGGCAGGGCCTGAATGCAATCACCTCTTACAAGGCGAAATCAGGAGGCAGCTCGAATGTCGGCGAAACATCACTCCCTGATGAGCTCAATGCGTTTTACGCATGCTTTGATAGGAAGAACACCGATGTGCCTTGCCGAGCCCCCATTCGCTGTGATGGTATTTCAGTCTCAGTCACAGAGGCCGACGTCAGGAAATCCTTCAGAGGGGTGAACCCTCGAAAAGCACCTGGACCTGATGGTATACCTGGTCGTGTTCTAAAAACCTGTGCGGACCAACTGGCTGGAGTTTTTACGGACATTTTCAACCTCTCACTTCTGAGGTCTGAGGTCCCCACCTGCTTCAAAAGGGCATCAATTATACCAGTGCCCAAGAAGAGTAAGGTGACGTGCCTCAATGCCTGTGGCACTAACGCCTGTGGTGATGAAGTGCTTTGAGAGGTTGATCATGATGCAGATCAACTCCTACCTCGACAAAAACCTGGACCCACTGCAGTTCGCTTACCGCCACAACAGATCAACGGTGGATGCGATCTCGCTGGCCCTCCACTCAGCTCTGGACCACTTGGACAACAAAAACTCATGTCAGGCTGTTATTCATCGATTACAGCTCGGCATTTAACACAATCATCCCCTCCAAGCTGGTTACCAAACTTACAGAACTGGGTCTCTGCGCATCCATCTGCAATTGAATCCTCGAGTTCCTCACTCTCAGACCAGTCTGTTCGTATTGGTGGAAATGTGTCAGACTCGATAACAATTAGCACGGGAGCACCTCAAGGCTGCGTGCTCAGCCCCCTGCTGTACTCACTCTATACTCATGACTGCCTGGCCGGACATAGTGCGAACTCCATCATCAAGTTCGCTGATGACACCACTGTTGTGGGACCTATCACTGATGGGGATGAGTCAGAGTATAGAAGAGAGATCGAGCAACTGTCCATATGGTGCCAGCACAATAACCTGGCCCTCAACACCAGCAAAACCAAGGAACTGATTGTGGACTTTGGAAGGAGTAGGATGGGGACCCACAGTCCCGTTTATATCAACGAGTCGATGGTTGAAAGGGTCAAGAGCTTCAAATTCCTGGGCGTGCACATCTCTGAAGATCTTTCCTGGTCCGAGAACACTGATGCCATTATTAAGAAAGCACATCAGCGCCTCTACTTCCTGAGAAGATTACGGAGAGTCGGTTTGTCAAGGAGGACTCTCTCTAACTTCTACAGGTGCACAGTAGATGGTGGATGTTAATTTGTGTTTATTGTGTGTTTTGTCATTTATTATTATATGTATGACTGCAGGCAACGAAATTTCGTTCAGACCGAAAGGTCTGAATGACAAATAAAGGAATCTCTAAATCTCTAATCTCTAGAGAGCATGCTGACCAGTTGCATCGTGGCTTGGTTCGGCAACTTGAGCGCCCTGGAGAGGAAAAGATTACAAAAAGTAGTAAACACTGCCCAGTCCATCATCGGCTCTGACCTCCCTTCCATCGAGGGGATCTATCACAGTCGCTGCCTCAAAAAGGCTGGCAGTATCATCAAGGACCCACACCATCCTGGCCACACACTCATCTCCCTACTACCTTCAGGTAGAAGGTACAGGAGCCTGAAGACTGCAACGACCAGGTTCAGGAACAGCTACTTCCCCACAGCCATCAGGCTATTAAACCTGGCTCGGACATAACACTGAACTTTATTAGCCAATACTGTTATTTGCACTTTATCAGTATATTGATTCATGTGTGTATATATTTATAGAATGCCTTGTAGTCAATGCCTACTATGTTCTGTTGTGCTGAAGCAAAGCAAGAATTTCATTGTCCTATCAGGGACACATGACAATAAACTCACTTGACTTGACCTCCTGAACCCAAGGAACATTTCCAGGGACGCAACCCTGGGCTCACCTGCTCAGCGGCTGATGTCCAGAACGACAAGACCACCGATTCCGATTGCTCAACACAAGCTGCTGCCTAGAGTGATGGAGCCTGCCTCCGTCCAGAAGCGCATTCAGGTTAAGCACGACATCCAAAGACAGTCACATGACAGATCGTGCAAACCACTCAAGCCTCTGCTGCCTGGACAGGCCGTTCGTCTACATACTGCCAGCGGATATTCCCGTCTGGCCACCTTGGTTGGCATTGCCGACGCGCCTCGTTCGTACCTTGTGGACTTTGAAGGGACTGTTTACCGCAGGAGTCGTCAGCACCTGCTTGCAGTACAGGAGCCGCTCCCGCAGGCAGCGGGACCCTATGCTCCGCCGCTGCAGTTCCAGCCATCCGCTGCTGATCCCGTTGCCGGCCCCTGCATGTCTCAGTTCCTTCGCGTGTTTTGTTCACCTCCGCGTGGTACGCCCATTGCTAACCGTTTTGCCACCCCTCCTGCACGTTTGTCCCCCCTGCCGCTTTCCGTTTCCCCTCCGGCTTCGTTGCCTCCGGGTTTGGGTCTTTCTGGTGAGGGGGGGAAGGGTTGGTCCGTATGCGCTCGGGCTGTGTCAGCAAGCCGCCTGTTCGGTATGGTGATTTTGTTTAATTCGTTGCCATGGTTATCCACCATGTTTAATCTTCTAAGGGGAAGGATGTAGATGGTTTATGCATGCAACCAATCACATAGCTACCTCACAACTACTAACCCCGCCTTAGGTATCATTTATAATAACGCCTGCTTCTCCCTCTGCGCAGTACAGTAGCAGACTGGAGTCAGTGACTACTCATGTATCGTTTAACTCTGTATACTGATTAAAGACTATTATAAAGTTACACGTGTGTAATGATCTATTTACAAAAAGGAACTGCAGATGCTGTCAAAGATAGACACAAAGTGCTGGAGTAACTCAGCAGGCAGGCAACATCTCGGGAGAAAATGGATAGGCGACATTTCGGGTTGGGACCCTTCTTCAGATAGGTACATGGATACCCAGGGAATGGAGGGATGTGGATCATGTGCAAGTAGATAAGATTAGTTTATCTTGGCTTCATATTCAGCACAAACATTGTGGGTGGAAAAACCTATTCCTGTACTGTTTTTTTTGTATGTTTCATTGTTAGTAAATTGCAGAGGCCACCAAAAGTAATGGTATAGTGGACAGTGAGAAAAGATAATCAAGAATAGAACAGGAACTACATCCAAGGGATGGCAAACAGAACTTAAATGGAATTTACTGTAACTCTGAGTATTGGGTGTTGCAGTTTAGTATGTCAAACCAGGACAGTACTTGAGATGGTAAATGGTAGAGCTCTGGAGAATGTTGCAGGGAGTACAGGTGCATGGTTCTCCGAAGGGGGTAAATCAGGTGGACATGTCCTTTGGCACACTTGCCTTCATTGGGAAGACTATCAACTACAAAGGTTAGAGCATCATGATGCAACCGTACAAGCCATTAGTATGATCACACGGATCATAGGTGGGCCGAAAGGCCTGTATCCGTGCAGTACACCTCTGTGACTCTATAAACACCCTACTCCCTACTCCCTCCCCCCCCCCCCCCCCCCCCCCCCACCCCCGTGGACCAATCCATAGCTGCCCCGGGCTTTCTCTGCAGTGAGGGCGCTGCTCGGCACCCACCCGCTCACTTACACCTTCCCCTCTGCCCTTGGCTGCTCGCTGCCGCTCTGCCCGGCCTCCTGGCACGGCCCGGGCGGCGGCCTGGGGCTCAGCTCCCGCGGCCCGCCGCCAACCCTCCTCCGCTTCAGCTTCAGCCTCCTCTCCTCGGCCATGACCGCTCCGGAAGGGACGGGACGGTTGCTTCTTGCAGCCGGAAAATTAGTTCCCTTCCTAAAGACAAATCCACCGCCGAGTCCGCCCCCTCTCCCCCTCGCCCCGCCCCCTCTCCCCTTCGACCCGCCCCCTCTCCCCTTCGACCCGCCCCCTCTCCCCTTCGACCCGCCCCCTCTCCTCCGAGTCCGCCCCCTCTCCCCTCGCCCCGCCACCTCTCCCCTCTCCTCGCCCCCGCCCCCTCTCCCCATCCTCTCACCCCGACCCCCTCTCCACTCACCCCGCCCTCTCTCCCCACCCCTTGCCCCCATTTCCCCACACTCTCCCTCTCCCATGCCTCCATGTCCCCTTTCCCCACACCCTGCTCCCTCTCCCTGCGACACTCCTCCTTTCACACCTCCATGGCCCCTCTCACCACACCCCATGTCCCCTCTCCCCACACCCTGCTCCCTCTCCCCACACCACTCTCCCTCTTCCCAAGCCTACATGCCCCCTCTCCCCACGCCTCCGTGCTCTCACTCCCCACGCCTTCATGCCCCTTCTCCCCACTCCTCACACCTCCATGCCCCTCTCCCCCACACCTCCATGCCCCTTTCCTCACACCTTCATGCCCCTCTCCCCTTCCCCCCATGCTCCCCTCCCCACACTTCCATGTTCTCACTCCCCATGCATTCATTCCCCTAACTAAATACAAACTGCTGGAGAAATTCAGCAGCTCAAGCCGCATCTGAGGGGGGCAGGAATTATCACGTTTCAGATCGAGACCCTGCATCAGGACTGATGTAGATCATTAACCTAAACAACGATAATCCCCCTCCCCAACCACTGATGTTTGACCTGCTGAGCTTCTCCAGCAGTTTTTTTTTTGCTCCAGTCTCCAGCATCTTCATTCTCTTTCATCTTCATGAAAAATGCCAACTACAGTATATGTAAATATTCCAGGGGACTGCTCATTCCAAAGCACCCCAGCCCAACAACACGTTCACGTGTCCCAGAAGCGTAGGAAGGAAAAATAGAAAAGATTCAAAGCCCACAAAGCTTCACAAAAGCACTATGAACTTTCACAATTCTACAAAATAGCACATGAATTGACTCTCACTAAATGAGTCAATACAAAAAGCACTGCATTGCAATAGTCAGATACAAGGTTTGCCAGAGTTATTGGTATATAAGCAGGGTTCTATGATATTTCACATCATCCTCACTATTTATGTCTGACTTTTTCATTAATATGAACAGTTTTATTTCTTAGAACTGGATCAAAGTCTTCAGGTAAACTCATAATATTGTTCCGCAGACGTCAATCACCTTGAGTACTGTGAATACCATAATAGTAAAAAGAAAACAATTAGCCTTACGGATCAAAACTCTAACATTTTGCAGAGTATGAAATCAATACGGGAACAAGTGGATTGAAAGATGAGTCAAAGTATGCCAAACTATGGGAGTGAACCAATTAAACAATGATGATCAGAAATTCAATCACACTTTTCTCATCCCAACATGAATGTGCATTGATTCTTTTCAGAGATGAAATGCAAAATTGAATCTTTTCAGATTGTTTCATTTCATTCCAGAAATTGGACTTGCCACGTCAAGCATAAGTCACTTGCAACTCAGTGCAAGTTCCTCTCTAACCCTGCACTGCAATATCCACCTCCACTTTCCTCTTCCACCAATCTCCATCAAACCACTGAGGTAGTTTCTTGCCGTAATGAACTGTTCAAGTCTCTGTAGTGAAGATATTCCATCACTGCTATTGAATAGGGATTTGTACCCAGTGAAGATGAAGAAGCAGTGATATACCTCCAAGTGAGGAGGGCGTGTGACTTGGAGAAGAGATACTTTTGGTGGTGTCCCCTGGCAACTGGTAGAGTTCTTGAATTTGACACATGCTGTTGGAGTAGCCTTAGAGAATAATTGTGGATGATGCACACAGCGTTTATGGTACAATGGTAGGAAAGGAATTGATTGCTTAGGAGCGTGGATGAGGCCCCTATCTTTTTATGAGAAGCAGCGAACAGAATTGAACATTTTGCAATTAAACAATGATCATTCGCACTTCTGACCAAATATATATATGGAAACCTAGTGCTGAAGCTGATGAAGATGGATGGGCCTCGGATACGGCACTCAGGAGTTCATAGAGTGATATCTTTTAACTGAGATGATTGACTTCCAACAACCACAAGCATCTGATTTGTGCAGTGTATGACCCCTACTATTGGAGTGTTTTACTCAGGATACCCATTGACCAACTTTACAAGGGCTCATTGACCCTTATCACAATAACTGTGAATAAGACACTCTGTCAAAAGTTGCATTGATGAATCACCGATGAGGTAGTGGACCTAAATGCAAAAATGTCTCATGGCATTGTTGAGCTTATCTCAGCACCCATCACCTATTTGGCAGGGTACATTGTGTTCAAAACCATGCACAGCAAGATAGAGAAGATCACAGGTAGGATTCTGAAGGATGTTCACTGAGCGATTTACCTTCTCAAAAGAATGAGAACAGATCTTGCATTTCTTCAGACCTCTCATGACCTCAGATTAATTGGCTACTGTAAATTTTCCTGAGGGTCAGTGGGTGGCAGAAGAACCAGGAACACTTGGTGGACATGAGAGTGAGAATGGATTGCAGAAAATGAGTGGGAGATTGAAGGACTCATTGGCCCTCTCTCTGTGCCTAAAATGCCATCTCAAGTGTGTTATAGCCTACGAGCTAGTTTTGAAGTGCAGTCATTTTTGCAATATAGGTGAAAATCAGATAATAGATTTGGCCTGTCTGCATCAAGGTTATCCTCAGGCTATACTTCTGTAGCCATTTCAGATTGGTATTAGTCACACCTTGGTATCTAGTGGTTAAAATACAAGTTATTATTAGATCTGGTGTTACATGTGGCCCAAATCTGTATCAGCACTGATCCTATCCCTCCATTATCAACCTCATTCCCAACCACTCAGCCCTTTCCCATAAATCCCATCACCCAACTGATCTCCTATCCATTGAGTGTGTAGGAAGAACTGCAGATGCTGGTTTAAACCGAAACAAGACACAAAAAGCTGGAGTATCTCAGCGGGTCAGGCAGAATCTCTGGATAAAAGGAATAGATGACCTTTTGGGTCGAGACCCATCTTCATCTGACCCCTACCCATTGATCCGTCCAATACTCGCACCAACCAGAGCCTATCTGCCTACAATCCCCTGACCTACTTTCACATGAAGAAGGGTCTCGACTCAAAACATTGCCCATTCCTTCTCTCCAGAGATGCTGCCGGTCCCGCTGAGTTACTCCAGCATTTTGTGCCTATCTTCAATTTAAACCACCATCTGCAGTTCTTTCCTTCACAACACTAAAGCTGGTCACAGCACCAACTAAATTTCCTTTGCATGTTCCTTATGACTGCATGTACAAAGCAAAGGCTTTCAGTGTACAAGGCCAGTTTGGGATGATACAACACCTTGGGCCTCAGGCATCATTGAATTTTCCATCATGGATCTTAGCAAACCTTCTGGTCCTCAGAGGGGTGACAACATTTTGAGGTAAAATTATTGTTGATGAATTGGTAAAATCTGCACAATGAGTCACCAAGATTATGAATCAACAACTCTTTCCACGGCATTGTATGGACTGAAGTGGTTACTTTGAACGGGGGTGGGTGAGGAGCAGAATAAAAAGAAATTACAGAAAAACATAATTGAAGTGTTAAAAGTGGAGAATCAGTATCAATATGAGTAAGCTTGAGTTGGGTAGAAAAGAAGGGAAATTGGTCACAATTTTCTAAATAACCCTGAACAGGGAAAAAACAGCATTGCTAATACTTTTGAAATATTGCCTGTGTAGGTTGATCACAAGGGACAGAATCTTTTTCGCTGGTGCCAGTTGGAAACAGTCCTGATATGTGATTCTGCATTGGGAAAAAAGTAAAAGGACAGATCAGGAAGGAAAGGTTATATCATGATGATTTGTGGTTCAATGTTATGATCAGTTGTCATGGTGATAGGAAGGATGAGGGCAGTCAAAAACTGTACAACTAGACTGGCCCTGTTTCCAAGAGTGCTGCTGAAAAACAGATGTTCAACAGAATTTCTCCTTCTCTTTCAGGGACTGGAGGAATAGTTCACCGATTCCAAAAAAAATGAATTTGTTATGGTTACAGTTTGGGAATTTTTTCCTTGTCTGCACTCAGCATTTTTACATGAGCCACATGTAACACTTCAGATGCACTTATCACTTTGATTTTATTCCAGGTGGAAAACACATACATCAACTATGCTGAGCTCACTGGGCATAACTGGAAAAAAATATATAATGTGCCGTATAACTTATGTTTGGCAAGCTGGGCTTAGGGCCATGTACAAAATAAGAGCAGTTCTGCAGGAGCATTACAGTTCAGAAATAGTCAGAAGTCTTTTAACAACCTAAATGTGAACTGTTATCAGGTTTGAGATGTGATTATTGTGCTTAGAGATTACTAATTGTTGCATGATTTTCCTACATTGCATCGCTCCGTGTGACTTGAATTCTGAAGCTAGCCTTCAAAGGAATAAAGAAGACTAAGGGAATGCATTTCTTCTTGATGGTCTGCATACTTAACTCTTGAATACTCTGAAACCAGAGCTGTTGAATCCCAGATCTGCTGTCAGTCTGACACAGTTGGGCCCCCAGAATGCCAAAAAAAAGTGCAACTGAATCCCAATCCCACTAATCACTCAGTGCTGTTCCCAGGCAATGACTGAATCTCAGCAGACCTTGGCTGGATTGTTGAACAGAGTACCATGTGGTTTTGTTTTGAAGTGTGTTTCTACAAAATGCCTGGAGTTACTGAGACATCTGCATCTGGCAAATTTATGTTTTCACATCTAATGGCAGGATAACTAAACTGAAAATATTGAAAATATTTTTAAAGCTGATTCTCACTGCTAAGCAACAGTGACTATCCACTTTTGTTTCAGTGCCACTCCAGAGACTTGAATAGACACTAGAGATTAATACCTCAATGCAGTCCGACAGCACCCTGCACTGTCACAACCGCCCCTTTTTTTGAAGCAGCCATGAAGGGACAGTCCGCTCAAGAAAACACAAAAAGATCTCACTGAGGTGCTGAGCGATATTTCTCCCTTTATCATTAAAAATAACAGATTGTCATTTATCCCATTACTCATGACCTTGTAGGGTGCAAAATGGTTGTCACTTTGGAAGTATCTCATTGGCTGTGAAGCACTTTAAGATGCCTTAAGAACACCAGCAAATGTAAGATCTTTCCTAAAGAAAGCTATGAAGTGGCTCGGCAGTCATTGGACCCTTTCAAATACCTCCATATCCTTCCTGCAATGGGGCAACCAGCGCTGCCTGCAACACTGCAAATGCAGCCTAACCAAAGTCCTATAAAATGACATCATGACTTCCTGAATCTTATACTCAATGCCCCGACCAATGAAAGCAAGCAAACAATGTGACTTCTTTACCATTCTAACTAGTTGTGTTACCAGTTTCAGAGAGTTGTGGACTTGCAACCAAAGGTTCCTCTGTACATAAATAGTGTTGAGGGTCATGTATTAATTGTATATTTGACTTCCCAAAGGGCAACACCTCACACTTGCTTGGATTAAACTTTGTCTGCAATTTCTCTACCCATTTTTGTACTTGATCTATATCCTGCTGTACACTTTAACAACATTCCTGACAGTCCGTGACCTTAGCAACCTTGATGTCATCTGCATCAAGGTTATCCTCAGGCTATACTTCTGTAGCCATTTCAGATTGGCATTAGTCACACCTTGGTATCTAGTGGTTAAAATACAAGTTATTATTAGATCTGGTGTTACATGTGGCCCAAATCTGTATCATCACTGATCCTATCCCCCCATTATCAACCTCATTCCCAACCACTCAGCCCTTTCCCATAAATCCCATCACCCAACTGATCTCCTATCCATTGAGTGTGTAGGAAGAACTGCAGATGCTGGTTTAAACCGAAACAAGACACAAAAAGCTGGAGTATCTCAGCGGGTCAGGCAAAATCTCATTAAGCAACCATTTACGTTTACGTGCAAGTCATTTATATACATATATCACAAACAGAAGATATCCCAGCATAGATCCCTAAGAACTCCACTGGTCACAGACCTCCAGCTTGAATATTATCCTTCTATCACAATCATCTGTTTTCTATCAGTAAGCCAGTTCTGAATCCATACCACTAAGTCACTGTTAATTCCGTGGATCTTAATCTCCTGAATCAACCTACCAAGGGGGACTTTATCAAATGCCTTACTAAATCCATATGGACAACATCCACTGTCCTACCTTCATTGGTCACCTTCATCATCTCCTGAAAAAACTCGATCAAGTTAATACAACATGACCCATCATGTGCAACGTTATGCTGACTGTCCCTAAATTACCATTTCTCTTACGAATGGTAGGAAAATCTATCCCCCAAAATCCTTACCACTGAGGTGAGGCTCATACAGCTATAATTACCCAGATTTTCTCTACTTCCCTTCTTAAATAAAGGAATAACATTAGCTACACTCCAGTCCTCCAGGGCCTCACCTGTAGCGAGAGAAGATGCAAAGATCTTCATCAAAACTCCCACAATCTCCTCTCTTGCCTCTCTCAATAACCTGGGATAGTTCCCATTAGGTCTGGGGGATTCATAATAGCACAGTAAATAGTACAATAAATTAATAACAGTAATACTAGGTAACAATAATAGTACAAAACCAAAGTCCATAGTGCAAACAATGACACCGTTCATTGAAGATCATAGTTGCTGAGGTTAGTGTTGTGCAGTGTTCAAGGGCCAGAGGGCTGCTGGGAAGCAGCTGTTCTTGAGGTTGGCGGTCACAGTTCTCAGGCTCCTGTACATTCTTCTGAAGGCATGGTTCCAGTTGCCCGTGTTCCTTCATCCTGGAATTCCCACATTCCTACCCTTATTCTCAATCCCCAACCAATAGTTGAAGAAGGGTCTCAACCCGAAACGTCACCCATTCCTTCTCTCCAGATATGCCGAGTTACTCCAACTTTTTGTATCTATCCCCAACCAATGAAGGCAAGCTTACATATGCTTTCCTTATCACGCTATCTACTTGTGTCATCTCTTTCAAGGAGCTGTGGACTTGGACCTCAATATCCCACTCTACATCAAAACTGTTAAAGGTCATGCCATTAACTGTACACTTTCCCCTTACATTCAACCTCTCAATGTGCAACATCTCATAGTTTTCTAATTAAACTCCATCTGCTATTTCCCTGCCCATTTCTGTAGTTGATCTATATCCCACTGTATACTTTGATAGCCTTCTCCACACCAACATTGCTGGTCATTGCAACTCCAGCAATCTTGGTGTCATCTGCAAACCCATTTACATCTACGTACAAAAAAAAGTCACAAAGTGCTGAAGTAACTCAGCAGGTCAGGCAGCATCTCTGAACATGGAAGAAGGGACCCGACCAAAAAAAACATCATCTATCCATATTCTCCAGAAAGGCTGCCTGACTGTGAGTTTCTCCAGCACTTTGTGTCTTTTTTTGTAAATCAGTATCTGCAGTTCCTTGCGTCTTCATTTAAGTCCAAGTCATTTATATACATCACAAACAACAGATGTCCTGGCACAGATCTCTGCAGATCTCCACTGGTCACAGACCTCCAACCTGCCGAGAGCGTTTCTACCCCAAGCCTCTGCCTTCCGTCAGTATGCCAGTTCTGAATCCAAACAACCAAGTCACTGTAAATCCCGTGTCAACGAGACTCAGTGTATAGCTATCTGAAATGCAACATTGTTGTGATTAATTGTAGTGTCATCTTTGAAGCCCAGCCTATGGTTAATAAATGAGCACACAAATCGAAGATCAAATATAGGGTATTCTCTGGTATGTGTAGGAAAGAACTCCATCGAAGTTTAAATCGAAGATAGAAACAAAATGCTGGAGTAACTCAGTGGGACAGGCATCATCTCTGGAGAGAAGGAATGGGTGACGTTTCGGTTCAAGACCCCTCTTCAGACTGGTCAGGGGAGTGGGCGGGACAGATTGAATGTAGTCGGAGACAGTAAGACTGGTGGGAGAACTGGGAGGGGGGGGAGGGGATGGAGGGAGAGGGAAAGCAAGGGCTATTTGAAGTTAGAGAAGTCAATTTTCATACCGCAGGGGTGTAACCTACCCAAGCTAAATATGAGGTGCTGTCCCTCCAATTTGTGCTGGGCCTCACCCAGGCCCAAAAGGTCAAATTGGGAATAAGAGTGGGAGTTAGTGCTGAGCAATAGGGAGATCAAGTAGGTTAAGGTGGACTGAGCGGAGGTCTTCAGCAAAACGATCGCCGAGCATGCGCTTGGTCTCGTGGATGTACAGGAGTTAACACCTCAAACAGCGGATACAGTAGATGCAAGTGAACCTCTGCCTCACCTGGAAAGACTGTCGGGGTCCTTGGATGGAGTCGAGGGGAGAGGTAAAGGGACAGGTGTTGCATCTCCTGCAGTTGCAAGGGAAAGTACCTGGGGAGGGGATGGTTTGGGTGGGAAGGGACGAGTTGACCAGAGAGTTGCGGAGGGAATGGTCTCTGCGGAAAGAAGAAAGGGGTGGAGATGGGAAGATGTGGCCAGTAGTGGGATCCCGTTGGAGGTGGCGAAAATGTTGGAGGATTATATGCTGTATGTGATGGCTGATGGGGTGGAAGGTGAGGTCAAGGGGGACTCTGTCCTTGTTATGAATGGGGGGAGGGGGAGCAAGAGCAGAGCTGCGGGATATCGAGGAGACCCTAGTGAGAGCCTCATCCATAATGGAAGAGGGGAACCCCTGTTTCCTAAAGAATGAGGACATCTCCGATGACCTGGTATGGAAAATCTCATCCTGGGCGCAGATTCACGTAGATGGAAGAATTGGGAGTAGGGGGATAGAGTCTTTACAGGAAGCAGGGTGGGAAGAAGTGTAGTCTAGAATAGATAGCTATGGGAGTTATATGGGAGAGATATTCTCTGATATTGTAGGCTCAGGTATATAACTGATAAACTTCTACAACATTAACAGATTAATTGAGTTTTCTATAGGCTAAGCAGTGTAGATTATTACATTTAATTCTTAATAAGGAGACACCTTGAGCTCAATCAGAGAGAAAATTGATTAAAAAAAGGACACGCAAATTAAAATGCATGATCTGGGAGTGCTGTCACTTGATGGCTTGGCCACTAGGTGGGGTATTTCTCCAAACCAAAGGCTGACCACACTAAGGCCAATTACAAGAACCTCAAAAAGTAATCATCATTTTCATCGTGGATTACTAAGAGTTAAAAATTGACAAGAGGGGATTTTGTGCCATTTGTGTGTTGTTTCAATAATCCCTCCTACCCATATTACTGGCTACAGAGAAAATGAATGTACTTTGCAGGAAAAAAATATGTATATTTGTAGAATCTATGGAGCGAAGGAAATAGGCAACGAAGGGTTTCGACTCGAAACGTTGCCTATTTCCTTCGCTCCATAGATGCTGCCGCACCCGCTGAGTTTCTCCAGCATTTTTGTCTACCTTCGATTTTCCAGCATCTGCAGTTCCTTCTTAAATATATTTGTAGAATGCTCGGCAAGGAAAACATTTCAAAACTAAACTAATGACATTTAACAATTGGATTCTGAACAAATAAATGTTTCATCTTTTCTCAAATAAACAGTTGAGATAAGATGATGTAGGTCAAATCATTAGAAGCAGTGAAATCTTTGCAGAAAACAATAATGTAGATTATAAATAGATTTAAGTGAATGAAACTGGGTTTATATATTTCACAGTAAGTCACATAGATGTTATTTTTCAGAGCAAAGCTGTGGCAGTCACCAGAAAGAACTAATAATTCTGCAAGTCAGCAGCTAAATCACATCAAAATTTACGTAAATCGGGTATTCACAAGAGGTTTATTTGCAATCCATGAGGATGTAATTGGGAGTAGCATTGTTGTGAAATTCAAGATAACTGAGTTCACAATTCTTCCTAAAGGAGTCAGACCACCAAAAAGCGAGGAGTAGGTTGTTACTTTGCGAGAACTATGCTGACATTAGTACCTGTGCACTAAGCATGGCAAAGGCATGAGAAACCAAAAGATGAACTTCGTTCTGCCTGATAGCAGAAATCCAGGAAGAATGCGGAGCTGACGCTGGCTGAAAACTTGTATGAGTCAATTTAAAAGATACAAAAAGTGCCTAAAGACTAATCTTAAAATAACATAGAACATCAACTGAGAGCATAATCTTTGTGACAAGAGATTGTGGCAAACAGTGATTACCAACAGCACAAGAAAGCTTAAAGCAAGTTGCCTCAAGCCTGTCAAGCATAGAGTGCTCAAAGACAACCAAAGAATTATCAGTCCCAGGTTAATCTGACATCTAATGCTAAATATGCAGGAAAACATTGCTTTTTGCCAGAGAAATTATGAATTGGATTGCATTGGAGGTGAGTTAACAGCTACCATATCTGCTACGAGGTTCAAGGAATCACAAAGGACATGTCATTGTGCATAAATGATCTCGACAAATCACGGGTAACTTGACTGTGAAAGAAACTAACTATACATCTGTCCTTGAACTAGCAAACAGCTCCTTTGATCAGGAGTGGCAGAATAAAGATTTCCATTCTTTCCTCTGACCTTGATAGGGCACATTGCAGAAATTTTAGAACATGGTGCACCTTTAATGTAGCAAATCACTTCCCTCGCCTACATTCACCTATCACTTGCCATGCTTTGCCCCATCCCATCTCTCTTTTCCAGCTCCCAGCTACTCTATCAGTCTGAAGAAAGGTTCTGACCCAAAATGCCATCTGTCCATTGCCTCCACAGATGCTGGTTGACCAATTGAGTTTCTCCAGCCCTTTGCATTTTGAATACAGAAAGAAAGTTAATATCCTCAAAAGGTCTGCTCACCACTATTTACACTTTGAGTGGGGATCCCCACAGGAAAAATGTATTTCATGTGAGGTGCCATTCTTCAGGAAGTATTTAATTGGAATGGGGATTCGTTCAACGTTGTATTTATAATCAGTGCAGGTGGATTGCAAAACAGGATCCGAGGGATTTTGTGAATCATCTGGGCCCCTGCCTGATTATTAATGAATTATGTTGGCTATGATTGGAGTATGGAGAGATTTGCATTAGGGACGATAGATTTCTCAAATCAAAGCAGCACGGTTATCTTACAAACAGTTAAAAAAGATGAATGTGTAAATCTAGCTGTAGATATGCACGATAAATACATGCTGCATGTTGATGCTATGAATTTCTAGTCTATGCTAATTAATGCCATTTGCTGGGGAGTATTTCAGAATGTTCATGTAAAACCATAATTACCAGGAGACGTTTTCTTGATTATTTACTTTCCTGGTCAAGTAATAGTTTGTGGGTTATTCTCAGACTAAACACAAACATTTATCTATAATTTCCGGTTTAAAAAAAAAGACCGGTCTGATTTTCTTTCTTTGCCATTTTTGTGTTGTTAAATCTTATAATCCACATCCCACATAAGAGAGAAAAGAAAGCAAGAAACTCAGACCCAATTATCCACCAATATCACATTTCATTTCATTTGCTAGAATATACTAATAGTTATCGGCAAGTTTTTCAGTTACAGAGACATCATAGTCAAATGTAACTTTATCCTAATACAATGTTTATAAAAATATATTTCAAACACGAATTACTAACAATAGCACATGTTTATATAATGCGTTCCATGTAGGCACATATTCCCAAACACCAGTGAATTTAAAAAATGGCAGAAATTGACTCTGAGGCAAAGAAGGAGGAAGTAGAGAGATGACTAAAAGGGACAGGTTTTAAGGAGCATCAGAGTAGGGAGAAAATTGCAGAGTTCAGACTCTGGTAGACTGAAGGCCAATGTCACAAATGTCAGAATGAAGTGAACAATGGACATGTTCATGGTTATTATTTTCACGTACCGAAGTGCAGTGAAAAGCTTTGTTGTACTTGTTATCCAAATGCTATACGCATTAGATACGCTATACCTAAATACAATAAAGTCTAACTCAAGTACAATAGATAGAAAAAATGGAAGATACAGAGTGCAGAATATAGTTCTCAGCATCGTAGTGTAACAGTTCCACAGACAAAGTCCAATGTCCACAGTGGAATAGAGGTGAATCGGACAGTATCCTGGCTTATGGAAAGACCAGTCAGGAGCCTGATAACAGAGGGGAAGAAGTTGGTCTTGAGTCTGGTGGTGCACACTTTCTAGCTTCTGTACCCTCTGCCTGATAGAGGCCACAACTGAAACAACACAGAGTTCCTGGAGCTGGAAACCTGGACAAAAAAAGTAGAGCGAAGGATAAGTATGAATTTGAGGAACAGAGTGATCAGAGAGTCTGAGAGGAACATGTTGAGGTGTGGGCTTAGGTAAGGAAATATGTTGAGGTCAGAGAGTGGTCATCATTAAGAATTGTGGTTATGTTTCCACTGCATATCCTGGATGTATTGATACTTACAGTGAAACAGCCATCAGCACACTCTTGCTATGGTCTGCTATCTCTGTTAACTTCACTAGTTTCTATCACTCAGTTCCATATGTGGAAGTTGCTGTAGCCGTTACCCATTCCAGGAGCTCAAGGCAAAATGTGCAAGACTTCTGAATTGTACGAGACATAAAGTGGATTCAAACAGTTGACCGAGCTTTGTGTATTTCAGTGCCATAAGAATGAAAATACACTTTGGATGGAGTGAAACATGTTAACAAAATTTTCCAGATCATTTCATGTCTCTCTGGCAACTCGACCAGGCGCTGACCGGCATAAGTTGTATTTTCGCATCTGTTGCAATTTCCATGTCAGGTGGGCATCAAGTGACACAGTTGGCCTATTTCAACAATAAACTTTTCCAGACAAATTAAGCTGCATTGTCCTAGAGATGATCATCATTAATCACTCTGGGAACAACCTTAATTCATTCTGCAGTGCTGGAATGGGATCTCAAGAAATAGCTGTCCCAGACACAGGAAAAGTGCAGTTTGGATCAATACTATTGAAATCAATACTTGTTGGATCAATACTATTGAAATCTACTTGGATCAATACTACTGAAATTTGCCATGGCAGACCCATGACAAAAATACTCACAACTGTGCCACACAACATCTTAATGGTGTGCCTATAACAGCATTCAATAATATATAGGCTGTAAACAATTTAGATCTAAGTTAAATCAGCAGGATGAAAAGACCTCCTACGTTACAGAAACTGAAAAATCTTTTATGCAAATATTTAGACAACTTGGCAGCTGCGGTTCAATGATGTAGACTTCAAAACAGATGCAGGAAAAATATTTGTGAAGTTCATCCATATCATTCAAACTCTAGATTTTCCTCACATTCTATGGCCCTATTCTCCAATGGCTTCTTTGAATATATTGTCTGCTGTTGATAGTTGGTATGACCAGGCTGAGAAGTAACAAGGGCATGGATGTGGACTTCAACAATCATTTCTGGATACTATTCTGAGACCATATTAAGTGCATATAATGTAGGAAAGAGAGAGCTTTTTCGCACCAGCAGTTGTCTGTAAGCAGTTACATTTTATGCCTGCGATACCAAAGACAAGCCATAAGTACTACAAAATCAATTGTTACTTCAGTCCTTTTCTTTAAAAAAAATTCACATGCAGCAGCAGAGTTGCTGCCTCACTGCGCCAGAGACCCAGGTTCGATCCTGACTATGGGTGCTGTCTGTACAGAGTTTGTACATGGGTTTTCTCCAGCTGCTCCAGTTTCCTCCCATACTCCAAAGACGTGCAGGTTTGTAAGCCAATTTACTTCTATAAATTGCCCCTAGTGTGCAGGAAGCAAAAGTGGAATAACATAGACCAGGTGTATGGGTGATCGTTGGTCAGCGTGGGCCACAGGACCTGTTTCCATGCTGTACCTCTAAACTCTAGACTCCAAGTATACTCATTTTTCAAAACAACTTCTGAAGAATATCTGATGAAGTGTCCTGACCCGAAACGTCACCTATTCTTTTTCCCTAGAGATGCTGCCTGACCTGCCGAGTTACTCCAGCATTTTGTGTCTATCTTCGGTATAAACCAGCATCTACAGTTCCTACAAATCTTACAATAACAGTTTATGACTACATAACAAAATCAGAAACGTTACTGGCTCTGAAATGTTTGTTGATGCCAGTAATTGTACTTACTGGACTGACTGACAAAACTCTAAGACATTGCTTTTGAATATTTTGTGTCTACAGAACAACTCACTCTTAGTCTTAAGCTAAGATCTTTGGTCTTAAGAAAGTTGTATATGGACATAGAATCTCTGGTGTATAACAGTGGGAACGCGCGAGGTCAGACAAAGAGTGATCCGAAACTATAACAAAGTAATTGAAACTTGGATGTGCCATGATTTCTATTTACAGAGGAAAATTGTGCCTGAAATTTCTTTTGCCACTGCAGCATACCATTTGGCATGTGTTGGTTGCAGAACAATGTCTTTCGAAGGAAATATCGCCTTCAGTAAAAGAGTAAGAACATTTATGTTAAAATGAAATACGTTTTCTTCTTTAAGGCCTGACAAATTTTATCAGTTCTATTTTTTCCTTTGTTGCCAAACTGAAATGCTAATGTAGTAGTCCTGATGGTGGAATGCATTGTGGGGCAGGACAGATTATTCCTCTGGCACTATGGAGAGAGGCATAGCCGAGCTTGAAGGGACTGATAAAAAAAGGATTAAGATTATTGGGACATGTTTATTTTACCATGGGTTTTAGATGAAGTGTCAGCGAAGAATGTTTCCATTTTTACTTTTCAAGGTTTCCTGGGTGTCTCCACAATATGCTCAAACATAGTTATTTACTGACCACCAGTCAGAATTAGCAACAATTAACATACTAATGGAGGAAAACCTGACAACAGGCCAAAAAAGGTTCATTTGTATGATACAAATATGATGATATAAATAAATTAATTTGGCAATCATAATTAAGAGATGGCAGGAAGAAAACTAGAATAAAAACTCAAATTATCCATGGTACTGGAGGGAGAGATTTTTTTTAATACTATTCGACGACCATATTAAATGCATATAATGTCAGAGGGGGCTTTTTTGCACCAGCAGTTGTCTGTGAGCAGTTAGATTTTATACCTGGGATTCTAAAGAGGAGACTATGTACTGGAAAATCCATTGCTATTCAGTCCTTCTCTTTCAAACAAAAATCCACACGCACAACTAAGTATAGTTGATTTCCACAGCTGAAACCTATTGGAAACTGACAAAAAATTTGAAAAGCCTCTTCAGCAGGGAATAAACAAAAGAAAATGTAAATTAACAGTGTTTACTGTGTTATGAACATAATGCCTTAAGAAGGAGACATTTTCCAGGAAACACAAATGGTCCAGTGAAGAGGGACGGACATATGACCGGAAACATTTTGTGAGAAACTGTGAGTTGTGTAAAATGGTCTCTGTTTGAGAAATGCTTATAAAGCAGAATTCCATTCTTGTAATGTAACCCACACTTCCCACTGGAAAGCTCCCCTAAAAAGGCTAAGATAACAGGAAGCCAGGTTTTTTCCACCATGAACAGATTCTTCTGTTCTGTAAAATTGGCCTCTCGGTTACCTTAGGTACTTTACAGTGCCTGTGTGATTTTTAATGTGAATCAAATTATTCACACTGCACATGTAATCTCTTCTTGTAAGCAGTGAGTGTTTATTCTGTGACACAGCAAAATTATAATGTCCTGTTTCCAGGAAAGAACTCAAGCGGGCAATTAGAAGGATCAAAATGGAGCCATGAAATGCCATTGGTGAGTCCAATTTTTACAGAAAATTCCTCGGGTTTTTATACCTACATTAAAAACAAGCGAGTAGTCAGAGACAAGGTAGGATCACTCAAGGATAAAGGAGGAAATTTATGCTTGGATTTAAGGATGTAGGCGAGGTACCAAATGAGTACTTTACATCTGTATTCATTAAGGAGAAGGACATGGATGACAATTAAATCAGTGTGAGGAAGACTGATATGCAAGGGCAGTTTTAGATCAAGGAAGCAAGTGGTGTTGGGGCCTGAAGGGATCTATGTCAGGTTATCACAAGGGGCAAAAGAGGAGATGAGGAGGCCTTGATAAAAATCTTCTCTTGCCACAGGTGAGCTCCCGGAGGACTGGAGAATAGTCATGTTATTCCTTTGTTTCAGACGAAAAGTAGAGAGAATCTAGGGAATCATGACTGGTAAGCCTCAAGTCTAGGAAGCCATTGGAGAGGATTTCTCTGAATGGGATTTACTCATATTTAGAAGAGTATGAACTAATTAAAGACAGTCAGAATGGCTTTGTCCATGGGAGGTCATGTCTTATGAACTTGATTGAGTTTATTGAGTGGGTGATGAAGATGATTGATGGGGGTAGAGAAGTGGATGTTGCCTACATGGATTTTAGTATGGCATTTGATAAAATCCCTCATGGTAAGTTGGTCCAGACGATTATGATGCATGGGATCCATGGTGACTTGGTCGTTGGATGTAGAACTGGCTTACTCATAGCAGTCAGAGGGTTACAATGGAAGGGTATAATTCTGGCTGAAAGTCTGTGACCATTGCAATTCTACAGGGATCTGTACTGGGACCTCTGTTATTTGTGATATATATAAATGAACGTGGACATAAATGGAGATGGGTTCATAAGTTTGCAGAAGACCAAGAATGGTGGAGTCACGGACAATGAGGAGGATTGTCAAAATATACAGCGGGATATAGATTAACACTGAACGGGGCAGAAAAATGACATATGGTGATAGGGATATGACACGGATAATGTCGATGCCTGCAACAGGCCTTTTTGGCCAGCTGCATCTGGAACTTTGAAAATGGTGCTAAAACCTGGCGACTCTTGCATATGGACTCAGTTTCTACTTATTCCATACTTAATTGGGAATTGTTCTTATGTATGGCAATAATCTTACTGATCTGTACGCAAAAAAATAATTTCATTGTACCTTGGTACACGTGACAATAACGAACCATTGAAGCATATGGAGTTTAATCCAAGCAAGTGTGAGGTGATGCACTTTGGGAAGTTGAATGTTGGAAAATCTACAGTTAATGACAAGACCGATAAATGTATTGTTGTATGAAGGGCACTGGAGGTCCAAGTCCATGGTGGCAACACAAGTAGATAGAGTGGTAAAGAAGGCATATGATATGCTTGCATCAGTTGGGGCAATTGGTATAAGAGTCAGGAAGTCATGTTACCGCTTTATAGGACTTCGGTTAGGCCATATTTGAGGTATAGTGTGCATTTCTGGTCGCCTCATTACATTGGTGAGGGTGCAGAAGAGGTTTACCAGAATGCTGCGTGGAATAATGGGTATCAGCTATAAGGAGAGGTTGGACAAACTTGGATAATTTTCTCTGGAAGGTCGGAGGTTGAGTGGAGACCTGATAGAAATGAAGACAGGCTTATATAGGGTAGACAGTCACAATCTTTATCCCAGGGTGGAAATGTAAAGACTAGCTTTTAGGTGAGAGGGGCAAAGTTTGAAGGCGATGTACAGGACAAGTTTCATACACAGAGAGTTGTGGGTTCCTGGAATGCGCTGCCAGGGGTGATGGTGGTGGAGGCAGATATGATAGTGGCAGGAAATGGAGGGAGATGGATTATATGCAGGGAGAAGAGATTAGTTTAACTTGGCTTCATTGGCGGCACGGACATTGTGGGCTGAAGGGCCTGATCCCGTGCTGTACTGTTCTATGTTCTTGTGGTCATTGGTCATAAATGCTTGTGGGCATAACTAGACTGTGATTAGCTATAATGATTCCTTTTCTGAATGGAACAGTGTCATCTGATTTGTAAGAAACTGTCTTCTCAAACATGGTCACATACCTGTGGTATGGGAAAGCATGACTGTACAGTAGACTAGTTGATCTGATAGACAGTAAAAATACATGCACAAATTATATCTATATATGCGACGTTACTGAGGTTTCTCCTGCGAGCGCTTTAGGTCATGAGAGTCTTTATTGTCAAGATAAATCTTCTGAGAGGAGACATTTGAATAGCTGAAATTATGCAAGATATAAAAAGCACCTCCCTGACCTAGCAAGCTGCACTCACTCTAGCATACTTCCTGGTTGTTACTAGCTCCAAAATCCCACTTTAGACTTTAAAGACTCAGTGCAGAAAAAGGCTTGTCAGCCCACGTGGGACAATTTACAATTTTTTTTAACCAATGCTAATTAACCAACACACCTTCAAAATCTGAACGTCTTTGGAGTTGGGAGGAAGACGAAGCATCTCGAGAAAACCTACGTGGTCATGCGGTGCGGAGAACATCCAAACTCCATTCAGACAGCACCCGTAGTCAGGATCGAACCTGGATCATTGGCGCTATGATGCAGCAACTCTACCATGGCGCCACTGTGCTGCCCACATATTTAACATGTCTTTGATGGTGGTTATGGGTCTTCTTGCTGTCCACACCTGGAGTCGTGGGGGAAAGGCAAAGGTGTTTTCAGCTTTGGCAGCATAACTACTTTCTCAGCAGCTACTCTAGGAGCTGCTTCACTGCCACGCAAGGCACACTTGTACTGTAATGCCTGCAGTTAAAATGCTGGTTTGTGGGAAAGTCAGATCTTCTTGTGCTGACACAAAACTGGCTATTGATAAAAAAGTATACATCATAATTATGAGGGAGTCGCCTGTAGTACTTTGGATCTTAAGGAATTCTGGCATCTAGAAAAAATATAGGTGTTCCATCATGTTAGCACTGGCCCTCTATAAATCGTGGATGAAAGTATTAGGAATGGAGAACAATGATTTGATTGATACCATTGTGTATGACTAGCTGATTCATGTGGACAGATTCCATGGTAGAGACGTTTGCTGGTGACGTTAACATTTATTAGTACAAGTAAGTATAATGAAATGAGCCTTGGAAAAAGAGTACGAGAGTGAATGAAGTCCTCTTGAGCAGGTGGCATGACTGACCAAATAACCTTTCCCTTTTTTTATTGGAATGTTGTGCATTTGCTGAAACCGCTCCTGCTGTGTCGAGCAAAATTCAGCTACAGCTTCCTAAGTAATGCAAAACCTCCCGCAAGACACAACTCATCAGCACATGCAGGCAGGAGGATGGCTACAATGTCTCCATGATAGAGCCTCACCCAGTTTAGTCGAGTTTAGTTTAGTTTAGTTTAGAGATACAATGTGGAAACAGGCCCTTTGGCCCATTGAGTCGGCACCACCCAGCGATCCCCGCACATTAACCTATCCTACACACATTAGGGATAATTTACACATACCAAGCCAAATTAACCGACACACCTGTACATCTTTGGAGTGTGGGAGGAAACTCTTGGAAAAAATCCACGCAGTCGTGGGGAGAACGTACAAACTCGGTACAGACAGCACCCATAGTCTGGATCGAACCTGACCCTCTGGCGCTGCAAGCGATGTAAGGCAGCAACTCTACCGCTACACCACCGTGCCACCCAGTTGCTGCCTGTCTGAATCTAGAGTGGAGCCAAATATATATTTTCTCTCAAGTGAAGGAGGGTGGTAAATAATAACTTAACAAGTATGACAGAAACAGTTGGAAAAGTAAGTGGCAAGACTAAAAAACACTAACCTGAACATCAGGTGATGGCTTTAATAGTTCCCTTAAATTTAGCCCACAACAGGTTGTTTCATAAAAATCACGAATACCAGTCTGAAACATGAATCATTACAGATGACTGCAAATGAAGCTAGAATTGTAAAATGATATATTTCACACATCACACATTTTCTGCTTATAAAGTCATACAGAATGAAAACAGGCTTCGCACCAACGCCCATGGTGACCAACTTGCCCCATCTATATTAGTCCCACCTGCCCATGTTTGGCCCATATCCTTCTAAACTCTACCCTATCCATACGTGTCCAAATGCTTTTTTAACATTGTGATAGTACCTGCCACAACTACCTCCTCTGGCAGCTCGTTCCATATACCCACCACCTTTGGTGTACAAAAGTTGCCTCTTAGGTTCCTATTAAATCTCTCCCCTCACCTTAAACCTATGTTGTTTGATTCTTGACTCCCCTACCCTGGATAAAAGACTCCATGCAGTTACTCTATCTATTCCTCTCATGATCTTATACACCTCTCTAAGTTCACCCTTCATCCTCATGCAGTCCAAGAAATAAAGTTCTGGCCTCTCAACCACTCCCTATAGCTCAGGCCCTCAAATCCTGGCAACACCCTCGTAAGTCCTCTCTGCACCCTTTCCAGCTTGATAACATTTTTCCTATAACAGGGTGACCAAGTCTGAACACAATACTCCAAATGTGACCTCACCACTTCTTAAACCTTATTAACAAGCACCTCTCCAAAATTAATCGGGTGGATCTGTCATCTGTGGAAAATTAGCCAGGCACAAAAAGACTATACAATATTGAAAAACAAGCCCAGCAAACCAAGTGCTTGGTAGGAAATCCAAGCCATATGTAAAGAATGTCATTTTGGGCGAGGTCCACTCGGTGGTAAAACAACATTGCAAGAATGAAATAACTTCAGCAGGACCTAAAGCACTTCACAACTAATTGAATAATTTCGGAGAGTATGTGTCAGTCTTGCAATAACGACAAACAACTTGAGGGATTAACAATGTCAGAAAGAGAGAAAAAATATAAGAAAATTGGCAGAGAGTGACCATCAGAAAATTGTTGCACAGTGATTTGTGGGAATCACTGCATCTTGAACTCAGCCTTTCCACTGCAGCTGTTTCAAGAACTTAACCTGCCCAAAACATATTTTAGATTTCTCTGACCTCCACCAGAAAAAAAACCCAAGGTGACCAGAGATCAGTTCAGGAAAAATAAGCAAAATTATGGTGCAAATAATTTTAAAGATGCAATAATCTAAAATACATGCTTCTCTTTCTCAATTCCATCTTGTTGAAAGACAGTGACTTCATTGGTACCTCACTCAAAAGATGTTTCTTTAACTTTCAACAATTTTCACTGCCAATTTATTTTCCAGGGATTGTGTAGGAGTGAATGGAAAGGTTGAAGGAAATTATTCCTTAAAATAAATTGGAAGAACTGGGTGATACTTGCGCAAAACTGTGTATTGCAGTAAATACCGAGACAGTGTCTCACCGTGGCTTGACATAATGCCTGGTGTAATGGACATGAGGATTTCAATTGTGAAGGTATGATTGGTGGCTAAAATTCGGATTTCACGATACCAACGAAGGGAGGAGCAGAATTAATATTTCAGGTCAATGGTCTTAGAGTCATAGAGTCACACAGCACAGAAACAGGCCCTTCAGCCCAATTTACACATATCGACCAAGATGCCCAATCCACGCTAGTCCCACCTGCCTGCATTTGCCCATATCCCTCTAAACCTTTCCAATCCACGTACCTGTCCAAATGTTTTTTAAATGTTGTTATAATAACTGCCTCAACAACCTTCTCTGGCAGCTCATTCCATATACCCACCACCTTATCTGTGAAAGGTTCCTATCAAATCTTTCACCTCTCACCTTAAACCTATGTCCCCTTGATTCCCCAACCCTGGGTAAAAGACTTTGTGCATCCTATCTATTCCCCTCACAATTTTATAAACGTCTATAAGATAACCTCAGCCTCCAGCCTCCAAGGTATAAAGACCCAATCTCTCCCTATAGCACAGGCCCTCAAGTCCTGGCAACATACAGTACTTATAAATCTTTTCTGCACTCTTTCCAACTTAATGATATCCTTCCTATAGCAAGGGGTTCAAAACTGAACACAATACTCCAAATGCAGCCTCGCCAAAGTCTTGTGCAACTGCAACATAATATCACGACTTCTATGTGTAGGAAGGAACTGCAGAAGCTGGTTTAAACCGAAGATAGACGCAAAATGCTGGAGTAATTCAGCAGGATAGGCAACATCTCTGGATAAAAGGAATGGGTGACATTTTGTCATAGAAGTTGTCTATCACAACTTCTATACTCAATACCCTGACTGCTGAAGGCCAATGTACTGAAAACCTTGACCACCCTATCTACCCTGTGACTCCACTTTGAGGAAACTATATATCTGCACTCCTAGATCCCTCTGCTCTACAACACTCCCCAGGACCCTGCTAATTACTGTGAAGTTCCTACCCTGGTTTGACTTCCTGAAATATATCACCTCACACTAAACTGTATTAAAATCCATTAACCATTCCTCATTTGAAGGCTCTCCACCAGTACTCTGGAGTTTAGAAGGATGAAGGTGAATCTCATTGAAACGTACTGAATAATTATAGAGTGGGTGTGGAAAGGATGTATCCAGTAATGGGAGAGTCTAGAGGGTGGCACAGCCTCAGAATAAAAGGATGTACCTTCAAAATGGAGATCAGGAGAAATTTATTTAGCCAGAGGGTGTGAATCTGTGGAATTCATTGTCACAGATGGTTGTGGAGGCCAAGACATTTGGGTATTTTTAAGGCAGAGGTTGACATGTTCTTGATTAGTAAGGGTGTCAAAGGCAGGATAATTGGGTTGAAAGTGGAAATTTGATCAGTCATGATTGAATGGCAGAGTAAACGCAATGAGCTGAATGGCCTAATTCTGCTCCTATGTCATGATCTAATATTCTGGAGGGTTGTCATGCGTTACAGTTTACAGACGTAGGGAGAGGTGAGGCCATAGAGAGATTTCAAAATAAGGGAAACCCTTTTAAGATTAATGCATGGCTTATTAGGGAGCACTCGGAAGTTTGACAAAGTGGTGATGGTTGAGCAAGACATGGTGCACGTTACGGGAAGTTTGAATCACTTCCGATTTCCACAGCCAGACGTTTCATGGATACATGTAACACATGCAGGGATGAGAATTGCAGAGCAGTTTAAGCAGGTGGGTGGAGTGGGTGGTGGAGGGGATAGAGTTGGGCTGATGTTAATGAAACCAGGCATGACACTAAGATGGCAATAAAACTAGTTCAGCCACAGATAATTTCCAGAAAGAGAGACTGAGTCAGTGGCTGGGGAAGAACATTTGTAAGAGCATATTTCCACTCAAAGTTTTACAGGCAAGCTAATCTGACAGTTTGGAAATGTGTGTGTGTGTGTGTTTGTGTGTTTGCATGCGTGAGTGTGTGCATCTGTATGTGTGTGTGCTTGCGAAGGGTGTGTGTTTGATTGTGTGGATGTTTGTGTGTGTGTACATCCATGTGTGTGTGCATCTGTGTGTGTGGATCTGTGTCATTTTGTGCACATGTGGGTGGGTGCAATTTTGTGCAATTGCGGGTGTGTTTGTGTAATTGTATTCATGCTTGCGTGTGTGTGAATGGCAGTACTTCTGTGTGAATGAGCAAGCAGGTGAGCGTGCGGTGGAATGGGGGTTTACATGTGCAACAGTGTGTGTGTATATTCGTGTGTTTGTGTTTTCCCGGGGGGGGAATGTGTGTGTGTGTGCATGGTTGTGTGTATGTGCGTGTGTATGTATGTGTGCTGGGGAGGGGGCTGAACATTGGTGACGGTGGCATCAGCCTAAATGTACAAAATGAAGCCATATTTTCATGTGATGTTTCTGAGAGACAGCGTGTAGAAGGTCAAAGATAGATCTCTAGGAGGACACCTGAGGTCACTGTGCTGATGTGTGAAAAGAAGGCATTGCAGGTGTTTCATTGGCTGCAAGCAGATAGTTACAAATAACTTTGATGTGTACAGTTACACCCAATATGATGATGGTATTGGATAAGGAAGCACAGTCAACCACTCTGATAATTGCAATCACCATGAGAAAGGTGAGGAGGTATAGTTTTCCTTTGTCACATTTAAATAGGATAAACTTCGTGACTTTACCAAGAATTGGGGCAGCATGGTGGTGCAGCTGTAGGGTTGCTGCCTTACAGAGCCAGAGACCCTGCTCCAATCCTGACTACGGGTGGTGTCTGTACGGAATTTGTATGTGCTCCTTGTGACGCGTGGGTTTTCCCTGGGTGCTCCGATCTCATCCCACATTCCAGAGACTTACAGGTTTGTAGGTTAATTTGGCTTCAGTAAAAACTGTAAATTGTTTGTAGTGTGTAGGACAGTGCTAGTGTATAGGGATCACTGGTCGATGCGGACTCGGTGGGCTGGTGTCTGTTTCCGCCCTGTATCTCTAAACTAAACTAAATTACTTCAGAACTGTGGTAAAATAGAACCAGGTAGGTCTCAGCATGAAGGTAATTCTACACTAGCACATAGGCTGGAGGGGGTGTGGTGGGCTGGTGCTGTTGGCAATTTCAAGCTAATTGGTTAATAAAATGAGAGCAGCAATTGGTGGCTGGGAAGCCAGGGGGACACTTGGATAGCTCATTGTATAAACTTGTCGTTTCCAGGAAGGTTGGGATGTAAACATTATTTGGCATGTCTCAAGATCAATTATTGGCAGAGATTAGGATCAGAGTCTTCGTTGAGGAATGTACAATGACTCGGCAAGGAGTTCTGGAAAGAAGGAAGGAAGTTGAAAAGTACATTGGAAAATATGATAATTTTTGGTTAAAATCTTTACTAGGCAGGGGTCATGTGAAAGGTTGCTGCTATATCATTGTTCTGTAGGGGGCACCATTCTTTAAAGAATGGGTTTAAAATTTCACTGCAGACACTACAAAGAGAAAATCTCCCAATAAACTAAGAATTGTTATATTTTTATTATATGAGATATTCTTTGTAATGAGGGTCAATTTACCCTTATGTAATCTGATTATTTATATAGAGTAATACCAACTAAATGCAATTTTTAACTGTAAAATTAATTTCACTATTTTGTTCTCAGGTTTCCTCCATGGCACAGCTAGCTAATATAATAAAGTGAAACAAGGAACTGCAGATGCTAGTTCATAAAAGAAGACACAAAGTGCTGGAGTAACTCAACGGGCGAGGCTACATCTCTGTTCTCCAGAAGGATAGATGAAGTTACGACTGTCATCCTTCTGCAGACTGATTGTAGGGGGAGAAAAAAAGCTGGAAGAGAGGAGAGTCAGGAACTGCTTGGCAGGTAATAGGTAGATACAGGTGAGGGGATATGGGAGGGGATACAGTTGATAGGGATATGGTTCTCAAAGGCCAGAGATGAAAATATATAAGGTGTGAGACAAAGGTATTGAAGAGTTGCAAATTGTGAAGAGAAAGGAATGTAGGTGGAAGGGGGTGGGGGGAGGGGAGAAATAGGTGTTGGTCCAGGTGGGGCAGATGGGAGGAGAATGGAACTGTTACATGGGGGAAGAAGGTGGTATGCAGGGGAGATGGTGGTGAATAAAGGGGATGGTTTTATGGTGGAATTCTTTGGCCCTTCTTTCTCCCCGCCCCTCACTCCCCTGTGCTTCTCTCCTGTGCTTCACCTGGCTTCACACCAATTTCTCCCCTCCCCCTCCCCTTTCGCCTACATTCCTTCCTCTAGCAATTGTTAATTGCTTCAGAATTCACAACGCTTCGATCTTTTTTGTCTCACACCTTCCGTCTTTTCATCACTAGCTTTTGTCCAACCATCTGCCTCTCAAAAAATCCTCCTCAACCTATTACCTGCCAGGCTTTGTCCTGTCCCTCATGTCTTCCAGCTTTCCTTCCTCATCTTAAATCAATCAGTCTAAAGCAAGGTCCTGACCTGAAATGCCACCTATCCATATTCTCCAGAGTTGCTGCCTGACCCGCTGAGTTACTCCAGGCTTTATGTATTCTAATATAGTAAGTGACTTGTTTCAGCCCATGTGCTACATTTTTTTTAAAACAAATTTTCAGAAAAATATATATATACAAAACAAAAACTGTGCAAACTCTTCAGACATTCTCAGTGTCTATACATTCATTTCTGTCATATTAAGTAATGTTTGCATGTACGTTTAAACAAAACATCCTTGTCTGAAGAAGGGTTTCAGCCCGAAACGTTGCCTATTTCCTTCGCTCCATAGATGCTGGTGCACCCCCTGAGTTTCTCCAGCACTTTTGTCTATCCTTGTCACATACATGCCTCCCTGGAGTGATATCCCTCCCTTTGTTTGGCGAGTGTTCCCACTGGACTCTGGCCATCCTATCAGTGGAAGGACCATCATACGGTCTGGAATGGTCAGTCAGCAACATTCTCTGATGGACAATCTCGCTGTGTTGGGAGGCCAACAAGTTTCGGATAGACCAAAGAGCGTCTTTCACGAGTTGATCATCTTCCAGCAGAACTTGATGCTCCTTCAACTGTGTCCCTGGGAACAGTCTGTAAATCAGAGAGTCCTGTGTTATGGAGCTGTTCGGGATGAACTGTGACCAGTGGCCCTTGCATCATTCTCTGGACCCTCTTCACAAATCCACACTCTGAGAGGTGGGCAACATCTCCTCTCCATAGCAGCTGTACCAGGAACAGTGTGCATCAGTGGTAAGATTCCGACGGTGCAGGAAGGATCTGACTGGGAGGGCCCCTCTCACCGCCAGCCCAGCGAGGTCTTAGTGCTTGTTGGTGAGTTCTGGCGATGAGGCATTTTGCCAGACAAACTGGGCAGTCTGCTCAGGGAACCATGTCACAGGATCCATTGAGTCCTTGTCCTGCAGTGCCTACAAGATATTCCAAGCTGACCGCTGCCAGTGGACTTGAGGTGTAAGGTGTTGGTCTGGAAGAACATTTCTTCAAAGAACAAGTAGTGCGACAATGTCCAACTAACTGGCCCATTGCACGGCATTGGTGCTAGGCCCCATCCTTGGCAACACCAAGACATGGGTAGAATCTCAGCAGGTAATGACACAGTGACCACATGCTTTGTCTCTACGCACAGCCTGATGCAGTCACACACGAAGGTGGCCATCAAAATGAGGGTGACGTTGGGCACACTTTTGCCCTATAGTCTGCCGATGTGCATCATGACCCATCGGACCAGCTCCATCTTTGATTCCCAGATGAACTGGATGACAGCCTGGATGACCGCCGTGACAGAGGAGCGGGAGATGGGCCACATGTGCACAAGTACATCAGCCCCATGAGCCCATCACAACTGATGACCAAATTTGTCCGGTTATCAAGAGAGAATGCAATTTCCAATGTCCCGATTTTTGCTTGCCGTTGGCTATGCACCCCAGCCAATTCTTGCTGCATGCCTCAGCCCCTCCGAACCATATCCCCACCACCTTCAGGTAGTTAGATCTGATGGTGAAAGGGATGGAAGATTGGTCAGGACAGTTGCCATAGAGCATGGCCTCACTCTCCTGCGGTTCACACTGGCTCCCGATGCCAACTCAAACAGGTCACCTGCAACAGATGCTAATCAACCTGTGCACCGATCGTGGATCCTAGCACAAGACAGATACACCATCTATGTACAGAGAGTTTTGATCTGAGTGTCCCCACTGCCTTGACAATGTCACCCCTCCCTATGCTCTCATCCTTTCTTATGGATTACAACACAAGGTTCTATACTTGGTGCCCACATGCACACAAACAGGACAGGGGAGAGTGGATAATCCTGCCTGACTCCACTCTCTGCCCTAAGCCCATTTTGGAGAGCACGTCCATCATGTATGTGTGCAATATCCTGTCAAAGGACTTCTCCTGGTCCAAGTTGACCAGGCAGCTATTGTCTATTGTCTATTGGCAAGCATCCACCCCTCTGTCCTGCACGCAGACGTGGTATCCTTGAGCATCACTTAAGAAAATTTCTTGGTTCTCACTGATGTCTCAGATGGAAGGTCTCTGTGTGGATAGCTTTGTTCTTGCATGTGGTGTCCTCATGATTGGCACCATATGCCCAGGCCTAGAAGATGACCTCTTTTGTGAAGTGCCCAGGTGAGTGACCATCTGTGGAACCACAACTCAGCAAGAGCTGGCACTTTCTGAATTATTTTAATTTTCTGTAACGATTAGAGATTTACTACAAGATACGATCAATGCAATTGAAAATCTATTAATATTTCACCTATGCAGGTGATGAAAATATTATTTTATTTTCCAGCTAGACATTAATTTCACCAAAATTTAAATGAAAGCTGATGTAACAACCTCTGTCGTAATGACATTAATGAGTCTTGCTACAGGGTTGGTAAAGTTCAAATACTGGTCATGTTATCTCATCTTGATTTTAATGTTAGTTTTTCTATGAACTCCTCTAACTCTTATCATTAGCTTGACCACATAGCGACTTTTATTTTGCTGATTAGCGCCCCACCAGTGCAGGATCTAAATGTGCTTTTGTTGGATAATAAGGGAATTCTCTCTTCCTATCACGTGACATTGCTATAACAAGCTGCACAATGGCACAAAAATAATGCTAATTATTTCAATAGTAATAATACACATCAATTATTTCCCATAACCATATAATGTTAAAGTTTATTAAAGTGAATATTATAGCCACAATCATAGATTATTAATATGGTGTGCAGATTATATTTATACAGGAGTTCAGGACCCCAGTGTGATTGCATATATTCTGTCAGACTGAATGGCACACCAAGGTAGCAATATTTCCGGTATAATGGTGCTGGTAACGAGGGATTTAGTTTTAGTTAGCTTAATTTAGTTTTCAGCCAGATTTCAGCCGTAAGGGTTTCCTGGACAAGTTAGGGGTTGTTCTCCTTGGAGAAAATCCTTGGAGATTTGACAGAGGCGTGCTTGCACCAGTTGACAATACCCTGGCCATGCTCTCATTGGGATATAGAAGCTTGTAAACTGTAATGTCCAGGTTCAGGAGCAGCTTCTTCCCGCTTACCATCAGGTTATTAACTCTACAACCTCCAAATGGGCTCAAAATTATATATGACTTGGGGGCATTTATTTATTTGTCTGTGTAAAAACTTCAGTATATATATATATATATATATATTATTGGTTTCACAGAGTACTATGTTTACATATCTGTTGTGCTGCTGCAAGTAAGAATTTTATCGTTCCGTTTTGGGGCATATGATAATAAAACACTCTTGACTCTTGAGACAGAATAAATAGAGGAAGGATGTTCCCATTAGCAGATGATTCAAAGGGACAAAGAGGCACAGGCTGAAAGCTAAGGGTTAAAGACTGGGGAAGTCAAGCAATTTTTTTAAATCATATATGATCGGCAACTGTAATGTAATAAGTCGGTCAGGGGCTTCAATAGAGAATTAGATAATCAGTTATGGGAAAATAAGTTGCAGGACTTTTAGATTACTCTATGGATCACTGGCATAGATTGATTGGGCAAATAGTCTCCTTCTGCACCATGGTGATGCTATCATTGTATATGGTACATTCAACAATAAATAAATAAAATGTGCCTTGTGCTACTGTGACCTTCGAAGTTCCACCATTGCTCTCCATTGGTACTGCCACTCTTGTCATTTCTTAAACACTCTCAAATTCATAATCCAGTTCCGTCAACTCTCTTCAGTTTGCCGACATAATACTGACCAAAGTCTACACCAAATATATTCCTGTCTCCACACCCTTAGGACAATCACAACCAGCCAAGTAACAGGCCTATTTAACTGTATCTCTGTATTGCAGCTGAATGTACATCAATCACAAAAGTAAACACAAAGTGTTAGAGTAAAGGGGCCTGTCCCAACGAGCATGCGACTGCATGCGGCAAGCATGACCAAACTGGAAGCGGGGGCCGCGCGGAGGTCGAGTGATCCCCGCACAGAGCCGGTCCCACCAGCATGCGACTGCATGCGGCAAGCGCGACCAAACCGAAGCGGGGGGCCACGTGGAGGTCGAGTGAGTGACGGGAAGTTCAAGCAAAGTCCGCGGGAAGTTCGCGCGTGACGTACGACGTCAAGACGCTGCGTACGGCGTCGAGATGCTGCGCACGCCCATCGAGGCGGTGCGTACGGCGTCGAGGCGGCTGCGGGCGGCAGGCCGTTGCCACGCGAATTTCTGAACAGTGTCAGTTTTTCGGAGCCCTTCGCAATGTCGGGACCAGCTCCGCACAACTCCATGCGGCTCCGGCGAATGAAGTGGGACCGGCCCCCGCGAGGCATTACGGCTCAAGCGACCATGTTAGGTCGCGCTTGCCGCATGCAGTCGTATGCTCGTGGGACAGGCCCTTAACTCAGCATCTCTGGAGGACACGGATAGGTCATGTTCTGGGTCAGGACCCTTCTTCAGACTGATTGTCATGTTTCTTCCTTGTTTCAACTTCCTTAGAAGATCGTGGAAACAAAAACTCTCTTGAACATCAAACCTCCACAGGTGTACAGTATAGAGCATCACAGCCTGGTTTGGTAACTCGAATGCCCAGGAATGGAGATTACAAAAAGTGGACGACACCACCTGGTCCATCACAGGTACTGACCTCCCCCACCATCTAAGTGATCTATAGCAGGCACTGCCTCAAAAAGGCAGCCAGCATCATCAAAGACCAATACCACTCTGACCATGCTCTCATTTCACTCCTGCCATCGGGACAGAGGTATAGGAGTCTGAAAACCGTGACGAGGAACAGCTTCCTCCCAACAACCATTAGGCTCTTGAACACTACAAAACACAAACTAAACTATAAACTGTCTTGCTTGCATAAAGTATGTCGGACTTTCTTCATTAGTATTGAGGTTTTAATTTATCTTTTTGTTTATCAAGTTATCTATAATGTATTTACTGGCCTGTTGTGCTGCTGAAACGAAGAATTTCATGGCAGTTCCATTGGCGGTACATATGACAATTAAACACTCTTGACTATCGCAACATTTAAGAAGCAGTTAGAAAGGTACATGGATAGGACAGGTTTGGACGGATATGGACCAAATGTAGGCAGGTGGGACGAGTGTAGCTGGGACATGTTGGCTGGTGTGGGCAAGTTGGGCTGAAGGACCTGTTTCCACACTGTATCACTATGACTCTATGACAATGACTCTAGACGCTTGTTTCTCCTTTGCACATCAATCACAACTATGGTTTCATTGCAGACAAGATCCTACATTGTAATTGTAATTGTATTGTAATTAATTTATTAGCCAAGTTTGTAAACATACAAGGAATTTGATTTGCCAACAGTCATACAAAAAAGCAACAAGATACATAACCACATAAAAATTAAACATAGACTTAAACAGCCACGACAACGGCGTGTGAGAATCCCCAGGGCACACAGCATAAGCGGAGACCCACAGCCATCAGTTCAATGTCCGGGCCACACACACGCTCCTTTACCATGATGTGACCAGAGTTGTACCGACCGCTGTCACTCTCTCTGCAGTCCCTATCCGCCCGAACAGTCAGAAAGCCGTCCACACTCCCACTCGACTCTGGGATGTTCTCATGGAGCCATGTCCCCGCAAACACCGAGATCACTGCACTCACGGCACTCCCTCCGAGTCCTCACCAGTGCAGGTAGCACGTCAATCTTGTTTTTTCGGCGACCTCACATTCCCCACTGCAATGGAAGGCAAATAACGTATTTATTCTTTCCTCCTTTTCTCCCGCGGTTGGGACAATCGAAACTTCTGCGATCGGGGCGGTTGAAGCTCCTGCGGTTGGAGCTCCCACAGTCGATCCCCAACAAAGGGACTGCCAGCTCCACGATGTTAAAGCTGCAATGCAGATGGAGATACGATGAAAAAGTCGCATCTCCATCGAGGAAAGAGAAAAAAAAGATTTCCCCAATCCCCACCTCCACATAATACAAAAACTAAAGGTACACTAAAAACATACAAGTAAACACAGTATACACACACCAAAAACAGCAAAAGAAGAAAAAGACGAGACAAGCTGTTGGCACGGCTGCCATGTATGGAGCCACCTTGATGATATATATGATATATTCAATGGAGATCAAGTGCCTGTCAAGTCTGGAGCAAATTCTGTCCTGGGTCAGTCAACCAGGAATCAGACTTTACTGTTTCTATTTTGGGATTCAAGATGAATGGTAAACCTACATTCAGGAATGAAATTAGGAAGCATTTTTGCACAAAATGGCTGATGGGCTAAACTCAAAAGACGGTAACTCTTCATTAATTGAACATTTTCAGACCAAGGAGGACAGATTTGGATGAGGTAATGGTAATAATGTATATGATCAGAGGGAGATAACTGAGACTATCTGAAGAATGGAGCAGCTCAAGGAAATGAACAGCCTCAATCTGTTCCCAGATTTCAAGCAATACCAGCTATGGTTACAAGTCAGATTACTCCAGCACAAACTGACTTGCACACATAAACATCTGGTTTGAGAGCAACCAACTGATAAACTGGAATCACTGGTTTCCCTAGTTCAACTTACTAGCATTTGAGTAAAGTATATACATGCTGTGATTATGTTGCTTCTCAAGATGTCAGAGCTGTGCCAGGGGTATTCACACGTGCAAAGTGCTGTATAACTCAGTTATACATTCCCGCTGCTTTGGAATTGAATATCATTAACCATGTATCGCATGGCCTTTTAGTGCAGAACAATTCGAACAAAGGGTGATGGAACATTAACCAGCACAGCAGTGAATAAAAATGATGGTTACCTTTTTGAAGTGAAGGCAGACAGAAAGGTAGGTATCAACTCAGATGATTTTTGTATTTGTTAATGAATTACATCTCACCCTTTCCAATTATCTGCATCACTTTTTTATTTCCTCTCCACTTTCTTTTCCCTCAGTTCTTTAAAGGCATTGCTGTGTTGGGATAATCTAGACAGTTGGTGTCAGAAAGCGATTAAATCATGGAGAAATCAGCATCCACACGTGTACAATACCATCAGGGATCGCTGTATAGTAACTAGGAATATAAACCTGGCTACTCTTTATGGACCCTACATAATGCCTTTGGCCATTTCCCTGGACTGCTTTCATGTGAAATATGAAATATCAAGATGCCATAAAAATCTATGTTTCTTCCTGTGCTCCAAGATGCCGCAATGAACAGCACCCTCTCCCTGGTGTCCTACATGAAATAATTTAACGACAAGAGCAACGGTTCTGTACTTCCTTTAACCAGAATAGATTAACTATCCCAAAAGGACTGTCAAGGGAATTGAGGATCATTGATAATACAGAATTTCACAGGGTTGGGATGGGGGAATTGAAGGGGATGCTTTAGGTAAATCACCCAATTTCCTTTGAAGCCAGTATTTTGAGGTGTTTAAAAGAAAAAGTAATCTGAAAAAGGAGACTAGTAATGCTGACCTAAACCCTACAGAGGAATTTAAAGGAATAGAAGGGAAGCAGAGCAAATCTGGAGAAATCAATTAGTCATGTGGCAAAGTGAGAGTGGAATGTCTCGGAGGGATGCAGAATGTGGGGAGGAAGGCACAGAAGGAATGTATTGAAATAGCAAGATGAAAACCATAGATATTTAAACCTATCGTATTTAACCAATGTAACTCTATAATGTAAATCTTCTTTGTAAAGGTGTGTGCAAAAATATATGACAAATCACTCAGCTTCTGCAAAGCGAGATCAATAGTGAAATTTTGATGTGTTATATTTCTGTTATTTTATGTTTTTGCATTATTTTCCATTTCAAGGCAAATTAAGTGAGGAATTGCCTTTGCTTCACTTACTTGTAATGTCCCATTATAGTGTACTCACCAATTTTTGGTAATACTCCCATCTTCCTCCACCCCTACCCTTCTTCTCCCTCCCCTCCTCCCCTCATGTCCCACCATCCATAGCCCATCTGAGCTTGCACCTATTTCTCCTCTCCCATTCCCTTCCATCTATATTCCTTCCTCTAGCTTCACAATTTGTAACTATCCAATCCTTTTATTTCACACTTCTGTCTTTTCATCTCTGGCCTTTGTCTAACCATCTGCCTATTATTAACTCCCCTCTCCCCCTCCCACCTGTGGCAGCATATTACCTGCCAGACCCTGTCCCTTTTTGTCCCCACCCCTCTACAATTAGTTTGAAAAAGGATCCCGACCCGAAACGTCATCTATCCATGTTCTGCAGAGATGCTGTCTGACCCGCTGAGTTATTCCACCACTTTGTGTATTTTAACTAAGGTACTGTAAAAATGACTGTTCTTCCTTCAATATTACCACAATATCAAAGAAAATGCATCGTTACCCATTTGTTGGGCTGATCTAAAAGATAGTCTTCATGTAACAAACTAACTTGGGAAACTGGAAATTGCTCCGTCAAATATGTCTTACTTTTTAAAAAATGCAAACAAAATATCCTGGACAGAATAGTTTAGGGTTGGGTCTCCTGTAATATCTGCTGTACTCGTTGGTAGACATGTTTTGACTACCAGGCTATTTGCCTCACTGACATCATGTAAAAGCCATCAGATAAGTCTTCCTCCACCCACGCCAGCTACTTTTGCAGAATAAATAAAAAAAAAATTTGTTTCGTTTGTGAAATGAACTTGCACAAGACAGAAAATGTAAATTGGCGAGTTAATGAGTGGGTGGATGTCGCGAAAGTTCAGCCCTGCAAAAGTACAAACGTCTGCTTTTTCATTTAGTTCAACAGTTGAGGGGCGTGTTACTGTTTAAGGGTGGCCTTGAGGCTATGGGAAATATTTAGTTTGTCGTCCACGCCGACTCGGCAGCTGGGATGAATGTTTAGTTGTGTAATTTGTCCTCCCGCACCACCCCCATCCCCAGGCAAGACCTCCCAAAAACACTTGCCAAAATATATTTTTTGAAACATCAATGTTATAAAGAGATATATAAATTACTTAAAATTTATATTTATTTATTCTTTACAGACTATGATTAGGAATCAAGCAATTGGGCAACATTTTCTGAATTTCATCTCTTGAGTTCTAACACATACTTTCAATCGAGGATGCCTCCTTACAAGGGATATTATGTTTTCTGTCACCGCCTACCTGATTCTATGTAGTCAAATCAAATAGATGTAGGTAAGTTAAACTAAAATTCAACCACAATGAAGGGTTTGTACAGACTGCGCCAGTTTGCATTAAGGGATGGCAATGACTATCAACCAGTGGCACTAACGTCGGTGGTGATGAAGTGCTTTGAGAGGTTGATCATGGCGCAAATCAACTCCTACCTCGACCCGCTGCAGTTTGCCTACCGCCACAACAGATCAATGGTGGATGCGATCTCGCTGGCTCTCCACTCCGCTCTGGACCACTTGGACAACAAAAACTCATATGTCAGGCTGTTATTCATCGATTACAGCTCGGTATTTAACACAATCATCCCCTCCAAGCTGGTTACCAAACTCGCAGAACTGGGTCTCTGCGCATCCCTCTGCAATTGGATCCTCGACTTCCTCACTCTCAGACCACAGTCTGTTCATATTGGTGGAAATGTGTCAGACTCGATAACAATTAGCACGGGAGCACCTCAAGGCTGCGTGCTCAGCCCCCTGCTGTACTCACTCTATACTCATGACTGCCTGGCAGGAAATAGTGCGAACTCCATCATCAAGTTCGCTGACGACACCACTGTTGTGGGACCTATCACTGATGGGGATGAGTCAGAGTATAGAAGAGAGATCGAGCAACTGTCCATATGGTGCCAGCACAATAACCTGGCCCTCAACACCAGCAAAACCAAGGAACTGATTGTGGACTTTGGAAGGGGTAGGATGGGGACCCTGTTTATATCAACGGGTCGATGGTTGAAAGGGTCAATAGCTTCAAATTCCTGGGCGTGCATATCTCTGAAGATCTTTCCTTGTCTGAGAACACTGATGCAATTATAAAGAAAGCACATCAGCGCCTCCAATTTCTGAGAAGATTACGGAGTGTCGGTATGTCAAGGAGGACTCTCGCTAACATCTACAGGTGCACAGTAGAGAGCATGCTGACCGGTTGCATCGTGGCTTGGTTCGGCAACTTAAGCGCCCAGGAGCAGAAAAGACTACAAAAAGTAGTAAACACTGCCCAGTCCATCATTGGCTCTGACCTCCCTTCCATCGAGGGGATTTATCGCAGTTGCTGCCTCAAAAAGGCTGGCAACATCATCAAGGACCCACACCATCCTGGTCACACACTCATCTCCCCGCTACCTTCAGGTAGAAGGTACAGGAGCCTGAAAACTGCAATGACCAGGTTCAGGAATAGCTACTTCCCCACAGCCATCAGGCTATTAAACGCGGCTCGGACAAAACTCTGAACATTAATAACCCATTATCTGTTTATTTGCACTTTATCAGTTTATTTATTCATGTGTGTATATATTTATATAATGGTATATGGACACACTGATCTGTTCTGTATTCATGCCTACTATGTTCTGTTGTGCTGAAGCAAAGCAAGAATTTCATTGTCCTATCAGGGACACATGACAATAAACTCTCTTGGCTCTTGACTTAACATTTGACCAAAGTGAGATAGGAAGGCAAGGTTCAATGTGAAGTCTTTATTGAGTCACTTAATCTCAGTTGGACAGATGATACTACAAGAACTTCAATGCATGCATAATATTCAAAAAAATTGTTCTTTAAGAAGAAAATTTAACTGGCCTTTTCAAGAGTTGGGGTGATTAGGGGAAATGCCTAACAGGTAAAGCTAATTAAGTTTTTACAAGGCTTCTGAAAACTGAGTATGACCTAGCATGGGTTAACAGGTTAATTGGCTGTTAAATTGCCTCTGGTGTGTAGGTGAGTGGTAGAATGTGGGCCAAAGAGAATGTGGGAAGAATAAATATGATTCATGGATACAGACTGAAGGGCCTGTTTCTGTGGCAGAATGATTTTATTAGGGAGCGGCAAGAAGAGGATTCCATACAGTAACTGGGATAAATCTGCCATGGGGGAGAGGAAATATGCCCGGTTCCAAGATTAGGATATGAATTGGAACATATAGTTAGAAAAGATTGTAGTGATAGGAGATGGCAAATGGCAATAATTTATTTAAGTCATTTTGAATTTGGTGTGAAGAGCCAATGGATAGATAAACTGCACTGAAGCAGATTTCTGTATCAGCATTGAATTAACTCAACTTTGTGTAGTTCTGAGAGACCAACCACTTGTGTGCAAAGAATATCAGATCTCAAGGGTACAAATGCATTTACCTTCAGCAACTGCAGATGTACAAGAGGATAAATATAACCTTCAGAATTTCCCCCAACTTATCGCTATTCACTGACCTTGTGTAAGTATATTTACATGCATGCTGGGATTACTCCACAGCTTAGTAGCTAGTGATATTTATTGTTCAGACTCTTATGCAAAGAGCTGTTGTAATTGTAGCACTATCTATTCACTCCTTTTGAACTAGAACCAAGCATGAATTATTGCCTTCAAGAGTATGCCAATTGAACAGAGAATGCCACATGCCTGATTACTGTATGCAAATATTGTAATGATTTTGCAATTATGTTCCAGGTACACATAGAATCATTAGATTTATGTTTACAGTATGAACTGTTTTCTTATTAACAGAGCTGAGAATCGGAATCATAGAAATGTGGAGTTCAGAAAGCAGCAACCATACTAGGTCTCTCACAGCCACTTCTACTCTACATCTTTGGGTATCTGTTTTAAATTATTTATGGACTCAATTTCCCCCTCTTTTTATAGAACCTTCCAGATCCCAAAAAGTATATAGATGAAAACATTTCTCCTTAAGCTTTTAAATCTGCGGGCTCAGTTATCAACACAATTGCAAGGAGAATAATATTTCTCAATTTATTCTGTGAAAAACGTTGATAATTTTAGAAACTTCTGTTTTAAGATGTCTTACCTTTATCCTACCTTTCCTGCAACTGAAGTTCCCTGACCTTGGTAGTATCCTTGTAAATCTCCACAAAAAACTTTGCGTCTTTGCTTTAGTTTGGTGCCAACATCTCTGCTGAAACATGGTGTTGAGAATGGTCCCCACTAGTGATTTATAAACTAAACGCAGTGCTGAAGTAGGTACACAAAAGTGCTGGAGAAACTCAGCGGGTGCAGCAGCATCTATGGAGCGAAGGACATAGGCAACGTTTCAGGCCGAAACCCTTCTTCAGACCAAAAAAAAAGTGTACCTTTGATTTTCCAGCATCTCCAGTTCCTTCTTTAACACAGTGCTGAAGTAACTCAACAGGTCAGGTAGCATTTGTGGAAGGAATGTATAGGCGATATTTTGGATTGGTACTCTGGAGGTGATTGGAACCTTAGATATGGATGGGGAGATAATGGCAGCTGACTGAGATGGATCTCAATTGGTGGAGGAAGCATGATGGAGAAGAGGTAAGTAAATGGACATCTGGAAGGAGTGCCAGCCTGGAGGACCATTATTAAAAAATAGTTGTTCCAAGAATGTCCAACAAAAATTATAAACAGACACCCTTTGGAATGAAGATAGACACAAAAAGCTGGAGTAACAGCAAGACAGGCAGCATCTCTGGAGAGAAGGAATGGGTGACATTTCGGATCAAGACCCGTCTTCAGAGGGTCTCTTCAGGCCCTCTTGAGTCTGAAGAAGGGTCTCGACCCAAAACGTCACCCATTCCTTCTCTCCAGAGATGTTACCTGTCCCGCTGAATTACTCCAGCTTTTTGTGTCCTATCTTTGGTTTAAACCAGCATCTGCAGTTCCTTCCTACACCCTTTGGAATGACCTGTACTAATTTCTCAAGGAATTTTCTGACTTATGTGGCTGTGTCATAACTTTTAAGTGCCATAAACGTTTCTGAGGGCATCAGGTCAGCTTGGAAAATTGAAGTATTTTCATTACAGTTCAGAAAAAAACATTATTTTTAGACATTTGGAGCTGAAGAAAACCCTAACATTAAGTGTTTTAATTGCAGGATGTCAAGGTAAAGATACTGAGCGAGGAATTATCATTGGCAGGACACTATTCTTTGTCAAACAATGCCTTCTACCTGATAAAGCACAGGAGGCAATGGTTAAAGCACATGAGGCGTTGGCTTAACATCCCTCTCCCTCAGTATTACATTGAAATAGCATTCTAGATTTTGCTGCTCAGTTCTCTGGAACAGGACAGAAAACCATTACTCAGTTGAGATGCTCCTAACTGAAACATGGATGACAATGTCAAATCATAGTCTCCTGAAATTCATCATATAGATCTAAAATTCATCATATAGATTTTATTATTGCCTATGAAGATGAGGATGTACTTCACAATTATAATTGATTGTAGTTGCATGACAATAGGACTAGAGCAAGAAATTGGGACATTGAGCCAATTGGCATCGTAGCTTTAGTTCGGTTTGAACTCTGCCTGATAAATTGAATCTGAAATAGAACTGAGCCAAAAACACAAAATATAAGCAATAAATACTTTGTGACTTTATCACAGGTAAATGCACTATTGTTCATTATCAAGTAGTATTGGAACACGGGTTTAGAAGGGTGATTCATGACATGATGGAGTTTCTCCTCCTATAACAACTTGGTTCAACTGATAACCATCAAATCTCTGAGTCAGAAGGGTGTGCATTATGTTCCAACCCTGGTTTTATAATCCAGCCTGATTCTCCCACTCATTTGTACATTGTCAGAGGTAACTTTCTTGGAATGAGACTAAAAACAACTGTGACATCCCCCCCCCTCCCCCCCCCCCCCCCCCCCCCCCCCACCTCGGAGATATTTTATCCACGTTTACAGTCACACAAACGTAACTATATTTTAAGAGCCCAGATACACTGATCTGGCAAAACCCAAACAAGACATTGGTGAGAATTTTCATTTGACAGGACTGTTGATGGAATATATAAATCATTTTACTGATGATTGAAAGTAGAAGAATAGAACCATAATTTGCAGGTCTGCTTTTTATGAACAGGACACACCCGAGTAATTTTCCACAATGTCAAATAGATTACAATGCAGTGTGCTGGGATTAATTTGACTAGAGGTGCTCAGATTTGTGCAACATTGACCCTCAAAACTATAACTAGGTGAACCAATTATCTTTGAATAGATAAAAAATGACAGTACATAAACAAGCTATCAAACCTCAAGTACCATGTAAGTATTTATGCTCCTTCTATGGACAATCATCTCACTGATAGCTTTCTCTTTTATTCTATTTTCCTTGTAGTTATTTAGTTTCTTCTTAAGGCAATATCAAAAGAATAAAATGAAAGAATAAATTGATTGAAATGTCAATGGACGAGCCATTTTGTGACCAGCACCCACAGTTCTATCAGCTTTAGATAGTTATGGATCAGGACAGGGCGGGCCCACATGTTAAAATTCTAATTTGGGGCAAGGCCAACTTTGTTGGTATTAGTCCGAAACTTTCTAAAGTTGATTGGGGTAGGTTACTTGTGGGAAAAGCGTGTCTGGACAGTGGAATTTCTTGTCACTGTCTATCTTTGTCACTGTTTTCATTATATTCCTTTTTTTTATAGTGTTTGTCTTAAAATATTTCTCAGATCTTGGACATCTTGGACAAATATTTCTCATATTTCTCTTGGACATTATTAACTCATCTCTTCACTTATGGCCTTGCCACTTCATAGGGGATAAATGCTGGATATATTCAAGAGATCCTGCACTTTCCATGGAATGAGCAAGGAAGCCCACGTTTCAGGTTTGTCACTTAGTTCCCTGGTTATTTTCGCACAATGAGCTTCACACAAAACACATACTCTCAAAACCTGCATCTACATATCTGTATTGTCAATGAGATTCAGTGCATAGCTATCAGGAGACAGTGATCTGGAATAATTTGTCCTTCACTAGTGCAAAGATGCTGTAATTAATTGCAATGTCATCACTGAAGCCCAGCCAGTGATTAGTTAACTCAACACACACATTGCAGATCAAATGTAGGATATTCCCTGGGAATAGGCTCAGGTATATAATTGATAAACTCTCTACAGTATTTACTTTGGTGATTAATTCATGGTTATTGGCAAATCTATGAAATTGTTCCCATATCTGTACTTAGCATAGGTTTACTGAAAAATATTTATTTCTCCAGTGCAATATTTTCACTTACATAATGGCAAAAATGGATAAATGCAACAGACAATCCATTGCTAACCACACAGTCCCAGTTCGGGAGACAAATGGTGTTCAAGGATTAGAAATCATCATTCTGCCCATTATTCATATCAGGTATTGAATGGAAAGATCACTTCAGTCGACTGTGAAATCAAAACAATATCCTACAGGTGAGAATGGGAGAATATTCATGTGAAAAACTAGGAATGCCACATATACATGTTACACATACACCCTTGGTGCCTTCATAATTAACAACTGGTCCCATCACGTATGTGACTATATGGAGAAATTGTTCAACAAACCTGTCTGTAAACTGCCTATGCATCTACCATGTAGATGCTGGTCTCTGTGCAAACATTATTTCAACTTTTGTAAACTTCCAGGGAAGCTAAAATGTTAAATGAAATCAATCTGCATGCACACCCATCTCCAATATAAATCTTCATAATTATAGATACGACTTATGGGTATACATTTACACAACCTCTAGCTCCTTAGTGCCCTTTAAATTTGGTTGACATAGAATCAAACCTCTGGCATTCAAGAGATTTCAGATTTGGTTTCCTGTTGCAACCTTAGACTTTTCACTTTGTTTTTCACTGATGGGTTGTCACTTTGACACCTACTAGTTAAAGTATACAGTCCTCCTTTCAATATCTAAGTGCCAGTGCTTCTCCTTATATTACACACCGGCAAACCAACAAAATTATAATTAAGTCAGGTCAGATAAAGTTGATAATATGCCATTTTAAGGTTATACTATAACAATGACCGCCAGTATGTTAATTTAAGTTTTACACTATAAAGTTTATTTGATGACTTTTCCATTACAGTAATTGTGCTCTGAGGTATTGTATTTAGTTTAGAGATACAGAGTTAAAACAGGCCCTTCGGCCCACCGAGTCTGCGCCGACCATTGATCACCCGTACACTAGTTCTATCCCACACACCAGGGACAATTTGCAGAATCCAATTAATCTACAAACTGTACGTCTTTAGGAAACCGAAGCACCCGGAGAAAACTCATGCGGTCACAGGGAGAACGTACGAACGCTGTACAAACAGCACCTATTTTCAAAAACGAGCACGGGTTTGTGGCGCTTTTAGGCAGCAACTCTACCGCTGCACCACTGTGCTAACCTTGATTGTTGACTGCAAAGGTAAATTGCCCTCATAATAAAAATAACTAAAGTTATAATCAAATTCAGAGGCTCAAAATGATATGATGAAACATTTAGAATTGATTGTGGTCTTGTCTATTGGTTCTATTACAATCATTATTTAATAAAATTAAAAGATCAATGTTGTGTAACATAGAAAAATTATTTTCCAGGCACTAACCTTACATTCCTTGAGAAGATTTTAATGAAGTAAATGAAAGATACTCATAATGAAAAACAAAAGGAAAATTAAATTAAGTATTTATCGCTGCCACTAATAATGCAATGTGCAGTTAATCAGTTAATCACCTGAAAAAAAAAGTGCCAGCAAGAGCAAGGCAAAATAAAAAATGATTTGCACATTATGTGATGAAAATAAAGACCCCAAGGCAATTTGAAGAATGATTTTGGGGTTCGGCAGACTGGTGGTGGTTGTGGAGGATCTCATCATTGCAGTGCTTCCACACCTCAAAAAAAAAAGAATCCCAAATTTCCTGGAATTTGGTGGTATTTCCTGAAATTTAAGCCTTTCCCATCTGTGCGACTGCCACCCCAACTGCGCAAGCATGGATACCGGGCCCACTGCGCGGGCGTGGGAAGACGCGTCATTTTGTGTCCCTACCGCGTCACCAGCGCCATTTTCAATTGTGACTCGGCTGACGGGCCTCCCCCAACTGCGCAGGCGCAGATGGTTGTAAATATACTTTTTTTCCGCAAATCATCCCGCAGGCCGGATGCGGAAATTTCCCGAAATTATTTAATTTCCCTAAAATTACCCGAAGACAACCAGAATTTCCAGAATTTTGGGTAATTTCCTTCAAAGTGAAAACACTGCATCAAAGTTACGGAGATTGGAAGGAACAAGAACACCAGGGGAATTTAACACAGTTAAGAATTTCACATTTCTACCACAGGGGAACCAGGGTACAGTGTGGGCCAGCAGGAAAGGAGTTAATGAGAATGCGGAATGTGGTGAGAGAGAGGAAGTAGACAATACATTTACATGAAAGGACACAAAGTGCTGGAGTAACTCAGTGGGTCAGGCAGCATCTTTGGAGAACATGAATTGGTGATGTTCTGCGTTGGGACCAAACCAGAGATACTGCTTGGCCCACTGAGTTACTCCAACACTTTGTGTCCATTTGTGTAAACCAGTGGTTGCTTGTTTCTATATTTTTGGATGAGCTGAAGTTACAAGAGGGCAGTTAGGAAAGCACTGAAGGGGGGCAGTCTGGAATTAGTAAGGATTCATTATATTTAAGAGAATATGAAGGGCTCATAACTGGCAATAGTATGTGATTGGTCAGAGAGAGGAAAGGAGTCATTGGTATGAGTGTGGAATTGGTGGTTTTATACTATTAATATAGTTTTAAACCTTCATTGGCCTAATAGCAAAATACTACATTTCTTGCTGGAATTAATAGTTTCCATTCATGAAAATTGGGTTTTTAGCCTCATTTATACGCTAATTTTAATCCTCAAACGGATGTCTTTATCCAAAATCAATGAGCCTTCCTGTAAAAGTCTCTTTCTCATGAGGTCATTGATAACTCTGCAATGGGACCAAAATAAAATATTGCAATTAGTTGGTATATCTATGCCTGGAAAAGATTACAGTATTATTATTTAGAACTGTTACTCTACATGAAGTAAGATAAGATTACAGTATTCTTATTTTGAATAATTAATAGTTTGACAAAGGCGCCAACCAGTTTGTGAAAATGGTCATTTGACCAAGACTTTGACTTGCGATTACGCTTGTAATTACGTCCTTAAGAGTGAAGATATGTAAAGGGCCTGTCCCACTTTCACAAGGTAATTCACAAATTCTCCCGAGTTTTCCCCTTGATTCAAACTCGCAGAATAATAACGTAACGAGTTCGTAGATATATCGTAGCGACTCGTTATGCTAGCCGTAGGTACTCGTGGCATCAGGTAAGTCGGGACGTTTTTTCCAGCCTGATTAAAAAATGTCCATGAGTAAACAAATGGTCGGGATGAAAGAAATTGCAACTTTTTACTCGTAAGGAGGGCATCGAAATAGTCATGGGAATTCGTAGACATACTCGTAGGAGTTCGTGAACATAGTCGGGGAAGGTCATAGGAGTTCGTAGATTACCATGATCTTAATTTTTTTTTAGGTCCTTTAAACTCGGCAGAGGTTTTGAATTAAGTCGTGAAAGTGGGACAGGTTTGAAAGTATCACCCTACCATTGTAAGGGAGCATGTACTGGTGAGTTTTGCATTCATGAGAATTGAATGTCAAGTTCAATTTACAACTAACAGTTTCTACATCAGCAATTGAACACTACACACCACCTATTGAACTACATCGATTTTTTTTCTCATTGTCTTATGCACTGAATATTTTTTGCAGTCTTTTTTTCTTTTTTCTGCCTTCCAGATTTTTTGTCTAATTTATATATAATTTATGTTTTTGTGTGTTGCCTGAGTGTATGTGCCTGTGTTGTTGCTGCAAGCAAGATTTGCATTATACCTGTACCTCACTGGGCTTGTTCATGTGACAATAAATTCGACTTGACTAGACTTGAGCGTTTCATATAGTTAAGCTTTGCTAGGTTTGAGGGAGATACGTCATGATATGCAGGTTATTCTACCCTTTCATGCTTCCCATTTTGACTTTAAGGTGAAGAAATATCTATCGGTAGGCAAACAGCCAAAGCGCAGTTAAAGCAGATAATCATTTCAGACTGACATTTTGAAGCTCCAATGGTTTTTCCTTTTTCCCATGAGAATAAATTACTGAGACATTGAGTCTACTGACCTCTCATACTCCTTGACATTTTCTAAAAGCCATCATTTACTTTTTAAAATAAATACTTGATTGTTTGTGGTTGTTTATTACTTCAATTAGAGGTTTTAAGCTTTCCCAGAACCTTTCATGACTCACTTCTATATTTGATCACATAGAATAAAAAAATCCTCATACAATTCCTATAAAAGTAAGTATTTATGCAGACATGGGTAACTTGTACCCTGCATGTATCTTTTCCTGTTCCTGCTCATTTCAGTTTTATAAGAGTGTAGCCAAAAAGCATAGGCCTAAAACTCGAGGGCAGCCTCATAGATGGATCACCCATTCGGTCTCTGCATCGAACTCTGAAAATGTTCCACCCAGTACCTTTTGGGGGGTGGAATAGAACATGTCAGATAGATGGTCAAGGCACAATGAAAGAAAATATCAGAGGAGGTGGGAGATGGTCATCGAGTTAGAGGAAATCCATACAACATGGGTCAGGCCCAAAGGGTGAAGGGAATTTAGTTTTTGGGAGTCCCAGACTTGCAAAGAGCTGGAAACCAAGGTTGCCCTGAGAATGACACAAAAAGCTGTAGTAACTCAGCGGGACAGGCAGCATCTCTGGAAAGGAGGAATGGGTGACGTTTCGGGTCGAGACCCTACTTCAGACTGAAAGTCACGGAAAAGGGGAAACGAGAGATATAGACGATGATGTGAGAGATATAGAACAATGAATGAAAGATATGCAAAAAAGTAACGATGATAAAGGAAACAGGCCATTGGTTAGCTGTTTGTGAAAATGCCCTGAGAATGCCCAGTAATGGCCACATTGGAAGAAAAGGAACATTGTATGTGGAGTGGAGTGTGCATCAGTTTGTAGTTGAGCTGAGGCATGATGACTCACTTCTACATTTGATCACATTTCTGTAGTGACCCAACATGACCCAGAAGTAGTTGCACTCACATTTCCCTCAAGAAGATGTCTTTTTTTTTTAAATTACAGAACTCTGGAGTGAAATAACAGCATTGTGCAATTGCATTTCCGGACAACATTGATCCAGTTAATCCAATCAACCTCCAAACAGAAGTCTATGGAAGTGCTTATTAGTAACTCTTGAAGGTAGATAAATTTGGCATGGAAGACTTTGAAAATACTGATCACTATTAAAATGGAAAGATTTATTGATCTGAAATAACCAAGCAAGTGGATACCTGGTTAACAGGATTTAATGCAACACAGAGAGTTTTAGATGGTGTCATACTTACAGAAGGTTGAATGAGAAAAGCCAGTAAGGAATGCGTTGGAATATGTAATGTACAGAAATAACAATGGCAGAGTGAAGGGTTACAGCAGCACATGAACTGAGGCAGGGTTGGAAATACATCTTGCTGTTTAAATCCATTGTTTCTCTTAATTAGACATCAAACATTGTTCCTTGACATACTTCATAACATTTTATGTGATTTATTATTTAAAATTATGTGGGTGAATAGGTGGTAAAGTAAAGTGTTCTGTGACCTTGATATCACTTTTATCACATCACACCTCAACTGTGGGAGTAAAATAAGAGTTTTTCCAGTGTGATGTCAGAAAGTAAAAAAAGAGACTGCTGGTTAAAGAGGAAAATTAATACTCTTACAAAGCTTTTTGCAAGGTGTATACATTCATTCATTGCATCTCTAAACTGAGGATTAAGATATGTTGGCCTGGAAACTGGGTTACATGGCGCAGTTTCTTTCAGTGTGTAGGGTGCCAGGTTTCCTCGTGATTTAATTTGCAAATCCAGATTGCACCGTTGAGACATTCCTTATGATACCAATTGGGTGGAACAGCCGGGTTCCATGGGTGTTGTGCCTGAATGACAGAAGAATAAACATTTGATAGTTGGTGACATCAGTTCTCTTGCACGTCAATTTGACATCAGCTCTGTCTTTCAACTTTAGAGATTCAGTGTGGAAACAGGCCATTCAGTCAAAACGGACGCATCCATCAAGATAGTGCGTGCATGGGAAAAGCAGGAAGTACCTGCAGCACATGTGATGTGAACAAGTACTCAATTATTTACAGATTTATTAGTGTTTGACAAGGTTGGGGTGTTCATTAGAACTGTACCATGTTGCTTATTTTAAGGAAGACAAATTTTCCAAGGTGCCAGTGTCTCCTTTCTGACCAAGAAATGGAAGCTTCCATTATAAAGCTGCTAATAGTCTACCGTGACCATGAGGAGTAGGTGTTTAGCATCTCCTTATTAAAAATGAAATATAGGGATGACAAGCAGTGGAAAAACTCAGATCAAAGCCTGCCTGTAGATAGACGGCATCGCAGTTTTCTGGCTGCATCCAAGGTCAGTCTGTACATTCATCAGTTTGAATTGGTATAAGGGCAAGAGTCAACCTCAGGAAAATGAGGCTATGCTTTTCGGCAATCGGCCCGATTGGTCCACTGTCCCCTTCACCATCAGGTCTGACTACCTAAAGGTGCTGAGGATCTGGTTCGGAGCAACCGAAGAAGTTAGGCAGGGTTAAATGAAAGCTGGGAACTGTGAGGTGGTGCTCTCTCATGAAGCAAGAGTCTGGTTATCAGTATTGCTGTACTTGGTGCAGGTGTGACCCATTCCCTGCTCCTTTGCTACGTAGTCACCCGAGCTGTTTTCCGTTTCACCCGGGGACCCAAGATGGAATGTGTTTACAGATTGTATTGCACAAGTGCCCAGATAACAGGGCTGTAAAAGCATACCCAACATCTCCCTTGAGGATGGCAACCTGTATCCAACTATTACCTGCCAGGCTTCAGCCGCCTCTCCTCTCTTCCAACTCCTCCCACCTCCCCCTCTCCAATCAGTCTGAAGAAGAGTCCCGACCAGAAACATCATCTATGCATGTTTCCCAGAGATGCTGACAGACCTGCTGAGTTACTCCAGCACTTTGTGTCTTTCAGTTCTACAGTTCCTTGTTTCATCATTTTATTCTCTCTACATTCCCTTCAACTTCCCCTTGATTCTACCACTCACCTGAACACTAGAGCAATCTACAGCAGCCATCTACCAATCAGCAAATCTTCATAATGTGGGAGGGAACTAGAGAACACAGAGGACACAGTTGTACAATACATTGGTGATGCCACATTTGGAGTGATGTGTTCAGCTTTGGTCACCCTGCTATAGGAAGGATGTCATTGAGCTGGAAAGAGTGCAGAGAAAATTTAAGAGGATGTTGCCACGACTCGAGGGCCTGCACTGTAGGGAGAGATTGGGCAAGATAGTACTTTAATCCTTCGAGTGCAGGAGACTAAGAGTTGATTTTGAAGAGGTGTAGAAAATCATTGTGGGTATTGATAAATACCCAGAGCTACCCAGGGTAGGGGAATCAAGAACCAGAGAACATAGGCTTTAGGTGAGAGGGGAAAGATTTAAAACAGAGAACACTACAGCAAAAGCATCAGGCCCTTCGGCCCTCAATGTCTGTGCCAAATATGATGCCAAGACCAACTCTTATCTCCCTGCACATAGTCCAAATCCCACCATTCCATAGATATCCATATGCCTATCCAAAAGGCTCTTGAATGCCACTGTTGTATCTGCCTCCCCTGGCAGTGTGTTCCAGGCACTTACCACCATCTGTATAACCAAAACTTGTCCCATACATCTTCTGCAAACTTTACCCCTCTCACCTTGAAGCTTTGCCCTCTAGTATTTGATTTTTTCATCCTGGGGAAAAACTTTCTGACTATATCCTATATATATTTCTCATAATTTTGTATACTTCTATCGCTTCTCACCGCAGCCTCCCGCGTTCCAGAGAGAACAACCCAAGTCTGTTCAACCTCTCCCTGTAGCTAATACCCACTAATCCAGGCATCATTCTGGTAAGCCTCCTCTGCACACTTTCCAAAGCCTCCACATCCTTCCTATAATGGGGCAACCAGAACTGCACTCATTACTCAAAAGGCAGCCTAACCAAAGTCCAATAAAGCTACATCATGACTTACTGACTCTCATACTCAATGCCCCAAACTATGAAGGAAGCATAACATATGCCATCTTCACTACTCTATCTACTTGTGTTGCCACTTTCAGGCAGTTATGCCATTGGATCCCAAGATACCTCTGTACATCAATAGTGTTAAAGGTCATGCCATTAATTGAATTGAACAAAATGAATTGAATACAATTTTATTAGTCAAGTATGTATACATACAAGGAATTTGCCTTGGTTTTTTGTTTGCAAAAGGATAAAAACACAATATACAGCAGACAATTACAAATAAAATATTGTATATTTTCCCCTTACATTTGGCCTCTCAAAGTGCAACACCTCACACCTGCTTGGATTAAACTCCATCTGCCATTTCTCTGTCCATTTCATACAGCAGAATTTATATCCTGCTGTATACTTTGGTAGCCTTCCTCACAACAATATATAGAAAATTGCACACTGAGCCATTTTTACTTGCACTAATGATATTCCTAAGCACTTATTATCTTTGAAATCGAACAATCCAATACTGATCTACATCATGGCTAGGAACATAGTTTAAAATAGCATCTCAAGAGAGAAGAAAGAAGAGGTAGAAAGATGTAGACAGGGAATTCAAAAGCAAAGGTAAGCTAGCTAAGGCCACTGTCTTCAGTTATGGAGTGATTACAAACAAGAAGGAATAAAAGGCCAAAATTGGAATAGAGCAAAATCCTTGAAGGGATGGAGGAAGTAATCGACAAGGAGAGTTCAGTTGAATCAAGTTAAGAGTGTTTAATTGGCATATGCACTGGGAATGGAACAATGACATTCTTCTTGGTGTTGGAGGATTTTGAAAAGATGGGTGAGAATTTAAAATGTCAAGATGCTCCTAGACATGGAGTCAATATATGTATGCCAGAATAATCACTGACAGAGTCATTGATAGAATCCATCAGTCAAATGATAATAATCACCAACAAGAAGGTCCCAGGTTCAATTCTCCAACATAGGCTGATTAGTGTCTCTCAACTAAGGAGATTAGGAAGAAAAATAAATGTCAGCCAGTGTTCTGCTCATGATGGCCATTTAGTGAATTGTGTTGGAAATGTGCGGATATGGACATTGAGTGAATGAATAATTGATTTTGGCTGTGCTGCCATCCCGAATTAACTAGTTTCCCAATGCATACTGTCTACGTTCATACCTGGATAAGGCATGGAAGGATTCCTATAGACCTGCAACCCAGAAGAGAAGGGGAAAATTGGCACCAAAAAAAAGGAAATAAAAGAATACAACGTTTATGTTTATTAAAGAAAAACTTTTCTGTAAGCAATCACCTTATGGAGGTTTTAATAGTTAATAAACTACCAGTTTTAGTGTCTGCATTTATGATTGTTGGTGGCATAATGATACACAGATCCTCTCTCCTGGGTTCAATTCTGACCTTAGGTGTTGGCTGAATAGAATTTACACATACTCCCTGTGACTGTGTGATTTCTGCTGGCATATTAAAGAGGTTGATCACTTTATGGGCCACTGTAAATCAGTGGACGTGAGTGGGAGGAGGATCATGGAGAGTTGATAGCGATATTTTCTTATTTCTAAAATTAAACTTTATTCAAAATAAAAAATATAAACCAAAAACTGCAAAACCTCTTCAGACATTCTCAGCTGCTACACATTTATTAGTGTCATACTCAGTTGAGTTTAAGCCTATCTTTAAGCAAAACAAAATACCCTTACCACTCATGAGGCACCCCTGGGATAATATCCCTTCCCTTGTTTGATGGGCCTTCCCACCAGACTCTGCCCCTCAATGCCAAGCAGTGAAGAGACGCTAGACCAGGGGTGGGGAACCTTTTCATGTTGGAAGGCCGCATTAAGTTAGCTGAAATCTAATAAGGCCGCATCTAAGAAACTTCAATTAGATATACTTCACAACATTTATCTTGAAAGTTGTTGAAGAAATCTATTCCTCGTGTTCTACCCGTAAGAGTGCCCAAAGCGAGTAACTCTTCGTGGCAATAAAATAGCCCTCATGACTTACTAATGTTTTAATTGTGGCCGTCAGTCGGGGAGGATTATTTCTTTGAATCTTCTTTTACTCTTTGGTATTTTAAATACGTTCATTTTAAGATTAAAATAAAATAATAAGACTAACAAAAACATATTAATAAAAATAAAAGGATTTGTTCTACAAAATTTGGATTCATTCAAAAGGCCGCACTTAATGGCCTAGAAGGCCGCATGCGGCCTTAAGGCCGCAGGTTCCCCACCCCTGCGCTAGACTATGGTCCTACCACACAAAGCCTTGGTGTTGGCTGCACCAAACATCAATGAGTCCCTCAGCATGTACTCCTGCAGTCTGGAATGGGCCAGTCGGCAATGTCGGCCAGAAGGTACCAATGATATTGGTAGAAAAAGGAATGAGGTCCTGCAATGTGAAAGCTTAAAGGACAGAAGATTAAAAGGACCTAAGGGTTGTAATCTCTGGATTACTCCTGGTGCTATGTACTAGTAAGGGTAGGAATAGGATAGATGAATGCATAGCTGAGGAAATGGTACAAGAAAGAGAGGGATACAGGTTCCTAGACTATTGGAATCTCTTCTGGGGCAGAGATTACGTGTATGAGAGATTGCACCTGAATTGCAGGGGAACCAATATCCTGATAGGGAGATTTGCTAGAGCTACTCAATAGAACTAGATCAACTGGGAGTGGGCAAAGGAATGACAGAAGGAATTTAATATAGACAAGTGCAAACTGATGCATTTTGGGAAGTTAAACCAGGGCAGGACTCATGTAGTGAAAAACAGTCCCCCGAGGAGAGATGTGGAATAGAGAGATCCAGGAGTACAGGAAGTGACACAGCTGGCGTCCTGGTGTCATCGCAACATGCTGGAGGTTAATGCTCTTAAGACAGTGGAATTGATTGTGGACTTTAGGAGAGCTCCCCCTCCCCTCACCCCACTCACCATCAACAACACCACAGTTACATCTGTGGAGTCTTTTAAGTTCCTGGGAACCATCATCTCCAAGAACCATAAATGGGGGGCCACCATCGACTCCACAGTCAAAAAGGCACAACAGAGGATGTACTTCCTGCAATGGTGGTCCAATTCTATACGGCCATCGTAGAGTCTGTCCTCACCTTCTCCATCATGGTCTGGTTTGGCTCAGCCACCAAGCACGACACCCGTAGGCTGCAGCGAATTGTCCGATCAGCTGAGAAGGTTGTTGGCTGCAACCTTCCCTCCGTTGACGAACTGTACACTGTAAGGGCCAGGAAGTGAGCAGGTAAGATCATCTCTGACCCTTCTCACCCTGGCCACAAACTCTTTGAATCACTTCCCTCTGGAAGGCGACTCCGGACTGTCAAAGCTGCCACAGCCAGACATAAAAACAGCTTTTTTTCATGAGTAGTATCTCTACTCAATAACCAAAAATCAGTAGCCTCCTTTTGCTCTGGTATTCACATATTTAATCGATAATGTTTTATTATTCATGTTTAATATTTTATGTGTCATTCTTAATTGTCACTGTATGTCATGTTGTCACTTGCGAGCGGAGCACCAAGGCAAATTCCTTGTATGTGAACATACTTGGCCAATAAACTTATTCATTCATTCAATTCATTCGTACATAGTTCTCTGAAAGTGACGACCAAGTGATGAAGAAGCCATGTGGCACACATGCTGTGCATTGTGTGCAAGGATTGGGACTTCATGTTACACCTGTATAGCAATTGGTGAAACTATACCTGGAACATTGTGTGCCACCATACTATAGATAAAATTTGTATTTAAGCTAGAGGTGGTACAGAAGAGATTCACAAGGATGTTGCCGGAACTGGAGGGCTTGAGTCACGACGAGAGACTGGATCAGCTGGGATTTTTTCCTGGAATAAAGAAAGGTGAGCAGTGACCTCAAAGATGTTTCTAGACTCATGAGGGTCATATGGGGCACGTGGAACAAATTTCCAGAGGAAGTAATAGAGGCAGACACAATTATAATGTACAAAAGACATTTGGACAGGTTCATGCAGACACTGGAAATCTGAAATAACCAGAAATGCAGGCAAAGCACCATTTTCTGTAAGAACAAATTGGGCCAAAGGGCCTGTTTCCATAACGCATTACTCTATGACAGTCAATGTAACTGATTGGTGTTCCGAGAGCTGGCATTGACTGGGTAGACTGAATGGCTTCCTTCTGTGTCACAAGGAAATATATGAGAACTCATTCTATTCTGAGTGTTAAGTACAGTTCAGACATTGTTTTCCCTAAAACAAAAAGTAGGGATTAACGGGTCCCTATCAGAATGGCAGGCAGTGACTAGTGGGGTACTGCAAGGCTCGGTGCTGGGACCGCTGCTATGTACAATATGCATGAAGGGGTTCGAAGTAACATGAGCAAATTTGCAGATGACACAAAGCTGAGTGGCAGTGTGAACTGTGAGGAGGATGCTATGAGGATGCAGGATGACTTGGACAGGTTGGGTGAGTGGGCAGATGCATGGCAGATGCAGTTTAATGTGGATAAATGTGAGGTTATCCACTTTGATGGCAAGAACAGGAAGGCAGATTATTATCTGAATGGCGTCAAGTTAGGAAAAGTAGAAGTACAACGAGATCTGGGTGTCCTTGTACATCAGTCACTGAAAGTAAGCATGCAGGTACAGCAGGCAGTGAAGAAAGCTAATGGCATATTGGCCTTCATAACAAGAGGAGTTGAGTATAGGAGCGAAGAAGTCCTTCTGCAGTTGTACAGGGCCCTAGTGAGACCACACCTGGAGTTTTGTGTACAGTTTTGGTCTCCAAATTTGAGGAAGAACATTCTTGCTATCGAGGGAGTGCAGCATAGGTTCACGAGGTTAATTCCCGGATTGGCGGGACTGTCATATGTTGATAGAATGGAGCGGCTGGGCTTGTATACTCTGGAATTTAGGATGAGAGGGGATCTTATTGAAACATAAGATTATTAAGGGATTGGACACGCTAGAGGCAGGAAACATGTTCCCGATGTTGGGGGAGTCCAGAACCAGGGGCCACAGTTTAAGAAAAAGGGTTAGGCCATATAGAATGGAGATGAGGAAAAACTTTTTCACCGAGAGAGGTGAATCTGTGAAATTCTCTGCCTCAGAAGGTAGTGGAGGCCAATTCTCTGGATGCTTTCAAGAGAGAGTTAGATAGAGCTCTTAAAGATAGCGGAGTCAGGGGATATGGTGAGAAGGCAGGAACGGGGTACTGAATGTGGATGATCAGCCATAATCACAGTGAATGGCGGTGCTGGCTCAAAGGGCCGAATGGCCTACTCCTGCACCTATTGTCTATTGTCTAAAATTGAAAATGTTGCAGATGATCAGCAAGTCAGGTGGCATTGGCGAAAGAAAAGCATAATGTCTCAGGTTGCAGTCTTTCATTACAACTGAGAAATGCTATCTCTGAGTCTGAAAAACTAACTATGTTTCACTCACCATTGATACAATTTGACTTGCTATTTTCTGTTATTTCAGATTTCCGGTGTCTGCTGTATCTTGTTCTTAAAAATATGCATTTTTGAAGCATTATCGTGATCAAAGATATCACCACAATGAATTGGAACTGTTTCCATACGTAGCACTTGGCAACAGAATCAGGGACACATCAGAATTATCAACAGACAGTAAAATTATGGTGGTTCAGATCAGATTCTGAAGAAGTGCAACTGGCAACTCTGATTGTTGTTCTCTTGCACTAGTTCAGTGAAAAGTAAACTTTATGTTCAATTTTTCAAATGCGTACATTTACTTGTAGGTGTGTTAGTCACAACTGAGTAAATTGCTACTTATAGAATATTTCTTTTTAAATTAAAGCACAAATGTACTTATAGAATTGCAGCATGTTTCCTAAGTATACTGGTCCCAATGGTTGAACTTCTGCATATTGTGTGTTGATTTAAAATCTTTGACTATTTTGCTTACATATATGACTTAATACAAAATTTACATCTGTCCCTGTTCTAGCTGGAAATGTAGAGATGCACAATAGGATAGGCATCATCTGTAAACTGTGGAGCAGAGTTAGTGTTCCAAAAATATATTAAAGATAAATACTTTAAAAGCTGTTCTTAAATAACATCCATGTGTTCTGGTGAAGGAACATTAATTTGAAACGTTGGCTCCAACATTTGCAATGAAGGTGGGTTGGGGAGTGGGGGAAATAGCTGAATGCATCCTATGAACCCAGTAACCCTGGGGGTGTATATGCCCTACTGAGCAAATCAAGAACTCATTATTTCCATTTTTCATCTAGCCATTAGCATGGAGAAATCAGATATTTTGGCTTGGCATTCGGAATATTTCCAATTTCTGAAAAGGTAAAGAAGCCCAAGAGGATTTGAATGTTGAGAGAGAGAGATTTGGGGCTCGTGGAGTTGGGAAACACCTCAATGGGTAGAACACGTTCATGGGAGGAATAGTGATCAGGAGAGTGCTTCAAAACATCCCTGAGAGGATGACAGGGTTCTTGGGATTATGTCATATTCTAAGATTTAATTTTTAACTTCATTTTCTCCTGTCTCTTCTTTTCCAGTTCTTAGGATGGATCACTGTCCTGAAATATTAACTCTGCTTCTCTCTCCTGCGAAAATAGTTCCAACTATTTCTGTTTTTATCTCAGATTTATCACATCCGCTGTTTCATGATTTTCTGCTGTCAGTCATTGGGTTGCCGTTAACTTTATTTCCTTCTCCATGGGTGCTGCATGACCTGCCAGGTGTGTTTTATCTTAGCGATTTCTGCTTATTTCAGATTTTTAGCATGTACAAATTTATAATAGAACCGCTAATGAAAATGTCAAGTGGCGGTTACACTTTCCTGAATGTGGAGAGGCTGAAGTAGAAATTAAACAGATGCTAATAACAGATGCACCATATCATAAAGGTGAGATGCGTGCACCATTCTCATCTTCCATGACTGGCTAACTGACGTTTCTCTTTGGTCTCTTGCAATGGAAAATATAGGACTCAAAAACAAGAAATCTGTAGTGGATCCACGTAACTAAATATACTGCGAATTCTGATCATTGGATTACCAAATTCAACTGAAATTCAGTGAAAAGTAAAATTTATGAGTTCAGTTTTCCAAATGCATGAATTTATTCATGTGGGTTAACATTAATTATTAGTCACTGCTAAGTAAATTGTTACTTACAGAATATTTATTTTTAAATTAAAGCACAAATGTACTTATAGAATTGCAGCACATTTTCCCAGTATACTGGTACAAATGGTTGAACTTCTGCATATTGTGTGTTGATTTAAAATCTTTGTCTATTTTGCTTACATATATGACATAATAAAAAATGGGTGTTATGTTAACTGATCTTAGTTTGGGTAACACTGGAGAAAATACAATTCATTCAATGTTTGTGGGCAATGAATCATAAATAGAATGAACCAGGGTTCATGTTCCTAATTGCTATCCAACGATTATTTAATGTATACAAGTGTAAAGAGAAGCTCGACACATGCTTATACTACTTACAATCACTGTTGCTATCAAAAATATACAGTATTATACCAACTTTGGCAAAACACCACGGAATGCTTTTATATCCCAGCAGGAGTCACTGTTTCAAAAGAAATATTTGAGAAAATTTGGAAAAGTGAAAGTGGGAAGAAAAAGTGTCTTGATTATAGATTTGTGATATCCTAGCAAATCTTTAATTGTTCACGGATGCTGATGGATCTGCTAGCTTTGTGTTAGTGATTGTGCATGCTTGTTAAGAAGGCTGCAAAATTGACCTCCTAAGTGTCTGTTTCCTTGATGTTATGGGTGTTGATTGGCCTTCACTTCAGTGCATTGCCCATCCACATCAGATGTATCAATCATCAACTTATTTCTTGTGTAATATTGATTTAATATCAGTAATATTAATTTATTCCATGAAAATACAATGAAACCATTGATTCACTTTGTGTTAGCGCATTGTTTCTTTGATGCACTTTGCTCATCGATGTAATCACAAAAAAGGTTCATCAATGCCTCTACTTCCTCAGACATTTGAGGATATTCGGCATGTGGCCGAATATCTATCGAACCTCTGCAGCAGTATGGTGGAGAACATACTGACTTGTTGCACACTGGTTCAGTAACTCGGACGAAGGCACAAGAATGAAGGAGGCTGCAGAAAGTAGAGAACATTGCTCAGTCCCTTGGGCATTGACCTCATCATCATAGGGATCTACAGGAAGGGCTGCCTCAGTAAGACAGCTAATATCATCAAAGATCCACATCATTCCATCTGCACTCTCTTCTTCTACTACCTTCAGAATGAAGGTAAAGGAGATTGGAAACCACCAGGTTCAAGAACAGATTCTTCTCAGCAATCATCAGGCTCATGAATCAGCCTGCACAATTGTAACCAAAATCCTACCTCTGCATTGAACTATGATAAACTTTGTTTAGATGGCACTCTATACTTTGGTTTGCACTATTATGGCCTGGTTACCTAGAATTACTGATAATGTATTGTATTTTTGATTTATTGTATTATTGATTTCTGTACATTTATTAATTGTCTTGTGTCAGTGTTTGTGTGAAGCTGCAGCAGGTAAAAATATAATTGGAGCAGGCCTTATCCACAGTGAATATTCTAAAGCCATTTCTCCTGTCTTAACTTGACAGAGGAGTGATACTACTGCTAACTTCATTTGTCCAAATTAAGCTCTATGGAAAACAGCCACATATTGTAACACACCTGCAGTTACTCAACAGGTCCCAAATTTGCCTTGCCAGTGACAGTCAAGGTAATGCTGATTCTGAAATTTTCATGCCTATGGCTCTTTCCAAACTGGTGCTGAGCCAAGTCACTTCTTCAAGTTTGCAGTGTATTGCTGCGTAAGGAAGATTATGGCAGTTCCCAACAAAAGGATAGATGAGTTCATTTTCATCTATTTGGGTAAAACCTTCAGGCAGAGAGAACAGAGTTTGAAGTTGGTAGCATGGTGGCTAGGATGTGGGATTTAATCATGCTTTTGTTGATCTTGACCAAGCCTGAAGTTGTGTCTATGCCTTCATGTTATTAAGGTTTCACTGCTGCTTTAAAACTTGATTATGATCTCCCCCTCCCTACTGCTCCCACACAATATCCCCATCCCCTCAGAGCCCTATACCTCTAACCACAGCTGTTTTGCTGTGGCCTGCAATGGCTTCCTGCACAGGAATCTTTTCCTCTGTCTTATCAACCTAGATATTCAGGGCCAAGGCTTAAAATTCAGAAACATGCTCTTATCTGTGCTCCTCCGTGGCATCCATCCAGCTCACAACATTCATGGAATGACTTCCACATGTGGTCACAGGGAATTTGGATTTCCACTTTAAGTGGCAGTGATGTAAGTTTAATCAGTTCTAACTTTTTTCAGTTGCTGCTAGCTGCTCACGCCATTGGATTCCACAGCCGTGCACCTAAGTTCGTCACAGTGCCAAGATTGTGATGATGAGATAGGAGTAGAAATTTTGAATCCAGGTGAATCCATGACAAACAGGCCACAGGCATAGGTGGATCCACACCTGTGTTCCCAATGCTATGGCAGACACAACTCCCCCCAGCCACTGATTTTAATGAAAGACTTTAATGAAATATAGGTCATGCAATAATGTAAGCATCCTATGTCCTTGTGCAGAGAAAGAGAACATAAAATACAAATCAGGCACGCTGACATCGATCTTGGTTTTCTACTCCCTTTGTTTGGTGCTGGTAGACAGGAGCAGAATTTCAACCTCTTTATGAAGGATGTTGGATTCGTATGCAAGCTCGGCTGAATCCAACACCTGTTTAAACATTAATGAAGTCATACACAGACATTGAATGTTGCTTTATCTCAGAGGGTCACCATTGTTCGCATGCTAATGTATTCATGAGAGTAAGGAGGGTAATTTACATTTAAAGCTAATTGTGAAAAGGTGTGTTGGTTTATAAAATTCAGATTGACAAAATTATGTAATGCATTTTAATCAAGGTAATAATGTATCCAATTAACATGATCAACTACATTTATATGTAACATAAAAAGTTACATACAAATTATTTAATAAAATGAAATTAAAATTTGTTGATAATATGCACACACACTGATTCCAGGTTGTGGATGTGAGTAATAAGTTTATAACTAGAAGAATAACTTAGATAAATGAAAAACTTACAAAATGATGTGCAAGCAATTTATGGATACTATTATTATTGCCATTATACCTGCACATGTTATAATCTTTTGATGTGTCTCCTCTCTGTGGTGTCGTGGCCTCAGAATATGTGTAGCTAGAGTTCATGGTATGTACTGTTGGAAAATGAATGTCAAAAGACAGCAGGATTTTCACATATATTTTTTTTAATGTGAACTCCCTCCTTTCCTTTGTTCAATGATTTCAAAACTTTTATATTTCCCCCACCTCCTACCAATTAAACTGAAATGGGAACTATTAGCAGAAACAACCAATGAGTTTCCTCAAGTTGCTAAGCAACAATACACATACTATGATTGGCTTCAGGTTCCAGATTCCTTTCTTTACGTGTTATCTTGAAGATTATTCTGGCACTCACCTTGATTGCAATATACATGGACTCAATTGGCTGTAAATATAGTCCACTTAGATGCCGACAATTGTGGCTAGGTTTGCATATGCTATGAGGGGTTACAAAGTGAAGTCATGCAGAATTGCTGGCAACGTACATTCCTCCTTGACAAACTCAATGCGTTCAATGCTCGTTTTGAACAGAAGGTCGGCGGAATGACAACACTCATCCCAACAGCCGTGTGTGTACCTGTACCCACGGTCACCATTGCAGTGGAAGGCAACTGGCCCGAATGGAGTCCCTGCCTATGTCCTCTAAACCTGCATGGACCAGTTGTAGGAGTATTGACAGAGTTCTTTAACCAGTCCCTACTCCAATCTGAGGTTCCCACCTGTTTTAAGAAAACCACTATCACCCCAATGACATAAGTAAGACAAGGCAGTATGCCTTAATGACATCCACCATTACAAAGTGCCTCAAGAGGCTAGACATGGCGTCCATTGACGCCAGCATCCAGGACCGCCTTGATCCACTGCACCTGGTCCATGGCAGATGACATCTCCCACTCAACCCTGGAACATCTGCATAACATGGACACCGATGCCAGGCTCCTATTTATTGACCATAGCTCTACCTTCAAGACCATCATTACATTCAAATTCATCTCCATGCATCTGGACCTAGGAGTCAGCAAACCGCACTGCAACTGGATCCATAACATGCTGACACTTAGACCGCAATCAGTAAGGATAGGTGACAAATTATCCTCCACATAATACTCGACACCAGTTTCCCCCAAGGCTACTTTCTCAACCGCATACCAATACGCTCACGACTGTACAGTCAAATTCTGCTCTAACTCTATTTTCAGATGATAACACTGTGATGAATGAGCCAGTTCTCAAACAATGATTCTCAATGAGTACAGGAAAACAAATAAGACATCAAAATGAAGGAGTTAGACATTCACTTCAGGAAGCATCAGTCTGTATCCATGGTGCCAAAGTGGAGATGGTCGAGAGCTTCAAGTCCTTTGGTGCTAACATCACCAATGATTTGTCCTGGTCCACTCACATTGACACTGTGGTTAAGAAAACGTACCATGCCTCTTCTTCCTCAGAAGCATAAAGAAATTCGACTTGCCTCCAATTACATACCAATTTCAAGAATCTAGAGTGTTTGATTGCAATATATGTCCCAGATAGAACAATGAAATTCTTACTTGCAGTAGCAATTTCTACAGATAAACACCATAGAAATCTTCCTATCAAGATGCTTGACAGCTTGGTTTGACAACTGTTCTGCCAAGACTGCAACAAATTAAATATAGCCCAGCCCATCATGTAAATCAGCCTCCTCCACCCCCACCCCCCTCGCCCCCCGCCCCCCTCCCCCACCCCTTTCCATTAAATCATTCTACACATCACGCTGCCTCCGAAAAGCAACCAACATAATCAAGGTCACTCACACACTGGTAATTTTCCATTTTCCCCTCTCCTGCTGGGATTGGGAATACAAAAGCTCAAACGCACATACCACCAGATTCAAGAGTAGCTTCTTTCCCACTGCTACCAGACTCCTGAATGCATCTCTCATATGCTAGCTCTCATATCTCTGTAGATGTAACACTACATTCTGCACTCTGTTTATTTTTTTCTTTTGCTCTACCTGATGTACTCATGTATGGTATGATTTGCCTGGATAGCTGCAAAACAATTTTTTTTGCTGCATTTTGGTACATTTGACCAGAATAAACCAATATCAAACTAATATCAAAGACAGTGATCATTTAAATGAAAGGTTTTCTTTAGCAAAATTGATTTTAAAAATAGGATACAGTTAGGTTATCAAACGGTTCCCAATGAATTAATGCTTTACTGATCTAGCTCATGACAGCATTCCAAGATCAGGGAAATAGATGTGTAAGAAGAAACTGCTGGTTTAAACCAAAGATAGACACAAAAAGCTGGAGTAACTCAGCGGCAGCATCTCTGGAGAGAAGGAATGGATGATGTTTTGGGTCGAGACCCTTCTTCAGGGATGTAGATAGACTGAGCTCCCAATCCTAATTACCACCCAGTGATTTATTGAAAGACTAGGGTGAATATCAGGTGTGTTACATATAGAAAACAACTCTAGCTTATCCAATCTTTTCTTATGGGTCAATTTTTCTCATTCTGGCAACATCCTCATTAATCTCTACACCCTCTCTGATGCAATTACATATTTCCTGTAAAGTGGTGATCAGAACTCTATGCAGTATTCAAACCCTGGCTTAACAAGTGTTATATTCGGTGCTCACATAAACAAGGGTCAAATTACTTACTGGTCAAATATTTCATTGATGGAACATTTGAGGAAGAAACATTAGTGACATGTTGACATAATAAAAATATTATAAGTGAAATGCAAGGACCTGATTGGTTCCATGAGTGAAGATAATGCATACCCTGATGCAGAACTGCATATTATGTGAACAAAGCATATTTTGGAAAAAAAAGGTCTTTCATTTTTTCTCTTGCACAGTTGCATCCAAAACATATCTTCAGTCACTTTCTCCTCGGTACACTGTACCGGACATAACAACTCACTTTCATCTAGGAGCATAACCTCTAATATTATGTCATGGTTAATAAAGGAAAGCCTCCCAAAAATGCTTTTCCATGACAACTGTCCTACCACCTTTTGAGGATCTGTGGACCTACTGCAAGGTCGCTCTGTTTAACACCTCACAGAAGCCTCCCATTTATCGGGTGTTCCCTTGCGCTGTTTTTCCTCCTGAAATGCGTTACCTCACACTTCTCCAGACTGAATTCCACTTGCAAATGCTTTCTTTCCTTCTTTTATTGTTGTTACATCCCAGATGTTCAACAAAAAATCTTTACTCGATAGACCTGTGAAATGTATAAAGTAAAAAAATAACAATGTGTTAATCACACCAATTCAAGACAGACTGTTTACACTTCAGGGTGAGGAAGGAACAATTAAGCAATCTAAATGCAGCAAGCTATGTGCTGCATTTTCATAATACTCTGATAGATCACTTTGGGATCCATATCAATTCGATTATATACTGTGTCCTCAAGAAGATATCAGTGCTGATACCAGTTGAAACTATTGGTTGCAGAGACTTAGTGACACAGTAGTTTAGATACTGGTCTTTTGGCTTGGAGTTCTTGATTCAAATGTAGTTAGATTGACAGGGTGAAATATTTTTCTAACAGCTGAAAAGTGAAGTTCCTTCATAAAATAGAGTTATACCGGCCTTGAAGACAAACTGATACTGTTTGAGAATGTTGCCAAGAAGCCCAAAAGGAACAAATATGGGAAACGGAAAAAACAATTTTACTTTGGTAAAATGCGAGAAACTATTATTAAGAATGAGATAACAAGACACTTGGAAAATATCAACAGGATTGGATGAAGTTAACATGAGTGAGTGTTCCATTGAGCCAAACACAGGCAAATGGGACTAACTTAGATAGGGCATCTTTGTTGGCACATATGAGTTGGGTCGAAGGGCTAAGTTTTCCTTTAGTTCCTCGCCTTCATTGGGTTTTAGGTTTCCTACTATTTCTGGAAAGCTATTCAGGTGCTTCATACTTGTCATATACTTGACATACCACTTTAAATCTCCTGGACTTGGTAAAGATGGGGTAAAAATAAAGTCCATTCTGTTACTTTCCCTGTGAGGTTTAATGACTTCTGATAATGCTAAACAGCCAGATGATTGAAAAATAATTAAAGAGTGGAGAGGTTTGACTGATATTTCCCTCCCAAACCATGGACCATGAAGGATTATGTGACATGAATGGGATGAGCTGAGAAGAGACTGCAGATTGAAATGACATATTCTTGATGTACTATCCACTATGCTACATTCACCAAAGCCCAATAAAAGATTCGCAGGAGCTGATAAGTATTTTGACCATGGCATTTTGTGATGGAGGAATTGGCCTGGACTTCTATGTGATATTAGAAATGGGTTTTATGACATACAAAATAACATATCTGAATGGTGTAAATATGATGTAGAGTCTGGTTGGAATGGCAGGAGGGGTGCTTCTTGCGAGTTTAGGTCACAATGCTCCATGGATTTCCAGCAAACATCTTAAATCATTCTGAAATTTTGGACAAAATATCTACAAAATATATTATCTTTATTAGTATGGGATGGGCGACTTTATTCAGTTTATCTCATTCTGACATTTCTTTGCTGAAAGAGCGCTGAGGCAGTCAAACACACATATGTGGAATAAATGGGATTTATTTCATACCCAAATATATATATATATATATATATATATATATATATATATATATATTTAAGTTGTTGATTATCCATGAAAACAACTTTGCTTGATCACATCACCATTGTTCGAATTGCTTAAACAAAAATATCTCCCGCTCACGTTGTGTTGTTGCAGACTGGTGATCTACAAAACACAAAATAGCGTGTTGTGTAAAAAAACTACTGATGACTAATTTTGAGAATAAATGATATCGAATGAACTTTGGGGAAAAAAAACTCCTCCCTCTGCCTTGTAGATTTCACCGCGAATGATCTGTGAAACCAGTTATTGCATGTTTGTAGGCTGCTGTTGGAATCGGTGGGCAGTGTGCTGGTTCCTGGAAGAGCCCTGGGGGAGTCAGACGCATTCTTGGCTGAGATTCAATGCCTGACCTAGACGCCGACAAACAGAGGGGAGAAGGCAGTCTGAGCTGCAAGGTCGTATTGTGTGGATGTGCTGGGTCTTCGCGCTTGCAGATTGTGGAGCGCAGAGGAAAAAGGAAACAAAGTGCAGACTCTGAAACAAAATTGGGGACTGGATTTCGGGAGGACTTGTTTACTGACCGTCTGTTTGAAGAAATCTTTTTGAAAGAGCACGGTTGTGGGTATGTTTGAAGGCAAGAGTACTGCAGAAACACAGCACGCCTGAGAGACTGGATTTCATGAGCTACTTTAATTCCGTCTGCGCTGGTGGGGCAAACTTGGACGCCGCGGCTTTTTAAAGAAGGGTTTATCTGATTTTTTTTACAAAACGGGTCTGCTTTTGGGGGTCCGGAATCATGGAGACTCTACCAAGATCTAGTTTTCAGCCTCATCCAGGGCTCCAGCAAACCTTAAAGCAGTTTCATCTCAGCAGTATGAGTTCGCTCGGTGGACCGGCGGCTTTTTCTGCCCGATGGGCTCAGGAGATGATGTACAAAAAGGAAACTGGGAAAGAAACGGATCAGATTATACATCTACCCATACAGCCCCCTCCTGTAATGCCGGGCCCCCTCTTTATCCCTTCGGACCGATCAACGGAGAGATGCGAGACCATTCTGGAGGGGGAGACCATTTCTTGTTTCGTAGTTGGTGGGGAAAAGAGGCTTTGCTTGCCACAGATTCTGAACTCCGTCCTTAGAGATTTTTCTCTCCAGCAGATCAATTCGGTATGTGATGAATTGCATATTTACTGCTCTAGATGCACGGCAGACCAGCTGGAGATCCTGAAAGTCATGGGGATTTTGCCTTTCTCGGCTCCATCCTGTGGCTTGATCACCAAGACAGACGCAGAGAGGCTTTGCAATGCTTTACTCTACGGAGGAACATACCCTCCCCATTGCAAAAAAGAATTTTCCAGCACCATTGAGTTAGAGATCACGGAAAAAAGCTTCAAAGTGTACCACGAGTGTTTTGGGAAGTGCAAGGGACTCTTTGTGCCTGAGTTGTACGGCAACCCTCATGCTGCGTGCATCCAGTGTATGGACTGCAGGCTGATGTATCCTCCTCACAAATTTGTAGTGCACTCGCACAAATCATTAGAAAACAGAACCTGCCACTGGGGTTTCGATTCGGCCAACTGGAGAGCCTATGTTCTGTTGAGTCAGGATTACACCGGAAAAGAGGAGAAAACTCGATTGGAACAGTTGCTGGATGAAATAAAAGAGAGATTTGACTACAGCAATAAATACAAAAGAAAAGCACCCAGGGTAAGCATTTCTAACTTCAGACGCATCCCTTACTAAAGATAATAATAGTGGATGATTTCCCACTGTCGTGTAAAGGAAACTAGGTCACAATAGCGTTAAATGTGCTTAATTAAAATATCTCAATTCAAGTTTTCTTTAAACCCATTACGGTGAGTCATGGGCTTGGTTTCTGCAACCCTTTCTGCAAAAGTTTCTACATTTCACTACAAAAAAAGTCACATTATTTTCGGTTTCACAAGTAGCGAAACTGGACACGCTTGTACTGAACATGCTAGTTCAGTAGGCAGTTTCTTGCATTTTGTTTAACCAGCTCCGTAGAAAATAAGCATATATCTAAAAATACGTATTTTTCTTCGCTTGATGGGGACATTTTAAATCATGAATGATATCTTTAAATACTCGAAGGTGTGTATTTTAATCACTTCCCATTATAGATAATGACGTGCTAAGTTGAGGCATTAAGTTGACTACAGGCTGCTCAATATGCAGGTTTCTGAGCTGGGTGTGTTTCCCTCCTCACTAATATGTGGGAGGGGTTTTACGTGATGTGTATAGGGAGAGCTGTCGGTTAACTCCGGGCATGTCCTGTGCAGAGCCACGCTTTATCCAATCCACATCCACCCAGCAGATCCCGAGGAGATTTCTTACCGAAGGGCTATTTATAAAGCGAATTGGGAAGCTGCTTAAGTTGATTCAGTGTGAGCATAGTTGTGATCAGATTCGTACACTAGCAATTGCACACGCATTTGTACTGTCTTTGACTGAGGACACCCGATTCAAGGTGGTGAAACTTTGAAAGCATGCTATCGTTGTAGTTTAAAAGCCCCGAGTTCCGGTCAATTTCCCCTGGCTCACTTAAGATCTCGATGTTGATGTAAAAAAAGACATCCATCGGGTTGGAATTAATTACAACATTTGTTTACGCGATGCCTTGTTTTATTGCATTTTTAGAATAGGGACTGGCGGATTCTGCGCTGATATGTAGCTGGGTAAAGGTTACGGCCGTGAACCCAGGGCTGCCTCTTTTTTGAATGGAAAAGGAGTTCATTTGCATCAATTGTTATGAATTAAATAAAAGCAGCGGAGCGGGTATACTTGGGGCATTGTTTGACGAGTGCACTGTTTGACTTTCAATGGGCTAATTCATTCCCTTGCGCCTTTCGGGGGTTGCCACTCTTAAGACTGCATATTACACGGATAATTACAGAGCCTCTAGGAAACCGAAAGCCAGCAGCTGAGGCAAAGAATGCGTCGGGTGTGTCACTCAACACTTTTAGAAAACAACAGTATCCTAAAGGAGAGAGTTAACTTTTAAAAAATAATTAAGTTACTACAGTGCATCTTCCATGTTTGAAAGATATAACTTTTAAACGGGTGAAGTTGTGATTTGAAGAAACCAAAGCGACCCATTTGCTTGAAAAGTAAAATATTATGCCTCTACATTACTATTTCAAAACTGAGACCCATCTTGTATACTTGTTCAAAAACATGCTATTAAATAACCCATTTATAAACGCGCGATTACGGCGAAATGAAGTATCCTTTGTGCCACCTGGCACAACTGAACTTTGCATCCAGTTTTAAAGGCCAGATATATCTTCGGTTTTATAGGAAATTACTCATACAGATAAATGTATGAAGAAATCAGTTACACCTTCTCTGTACCCTCCGTGTCCTTTCTGCACACTCATGCAATTTCGATTTGTTAGTTTGTAATTACAATTGAATCTCGCCAGCTTCACATTGTTGCACAACATCAGCCAGAAATTATGGGAAAATCACGTGCAATAAAGACAGGAAGTTGTGGCGAATGAGATTTGACTGGATATTGTGAAAGGACAATGTTCAGAAGTGTTACAAAGCCTCGTGTTCAGACTTTGTCAATATTAGACTTGAGTTATCACTTTCACCTATTTAATATACTTCTAGCTCGATTAGAGTAGATGGATGTTGACAATGATTTCCATCCCTAGTTGCGAAATTTGATATTGGGAATATTTAAATTTCTAATCTTTTCCCAAGTCTGTTTTTGGTGCCTATTTAATGCAGGGCCCAACGTTCTGACCCAACGTTCAACAACAGTATTTCACACTTTGTAGTATACATGGGCTGGGAAGACAACATTCCAGAAAAAAATGCTGCACATTTGAAATTAAAACTAAAGTGCTGAAAAAATTAAATACAACACCTGTTTTCTGATGAACGCTCGCTCCTACCCTGAAACATTAATTGTTTCCTCCTCCACAGATGCTGCCTGACCTGCTGAGTTTTCCCAATATTTTGTTTCTAAATTAGAGATTTGAATAGTTTTGGTACCACATCTCTGAAAAATTGATATTTTGAATAAAGTGTGGCCTAGAGATTAATTATCCAGTATAAAATTTCGGAATGTTTTTGCTTCAGTAGACATTTTAAGCTACAGGTTTCTACATATGTAAGTACTCAGGTGGGAAAGTTAAAAGTGACTTTTGAATTCTCTCTCACAGTTTGTCTTGTCTGCCTTAGCAAGCCTTTAATGTCTGGTTGTAAGAACAGATATACACCCAACTAGAGCTGTTTCATTGAGCAATGTGCCAGATGACCTGATGGAAGCTCATGTGCTCAGGCTCAGGGTGCTTGTGTGAACTCCCTCTTACAATTGACACGTGTCCAATCTGATTAGTAAGGGTGTCAGTGTTATGGGGAGAAGGCAGGAGAATGGGGTTGAGAGGGAAAGAAAGATCAGCCATGATTGAATGGCGGGAGTAGACATGATGGGCTGAATTGCCTAATTCTGCTCCTAGAACCTATGAGGTACCACGCCACCAGAACCATCTCAAGAGTCAACAGTGGTTTATTGTCCTATGTCCCAGATAAAACACTGAAATTCTTACTTGCAGCAGCGCAACAGAATATGCAGACATGAAAGACAGACACAAAATGCTGGAGTAACTCAGTAACTCAGCGGGA